>JAFLJL010006234.1:0-12586 GCA_018398815.1 Conus ventricosus | reverse complement strand
GTGGTGTTACACCTTAGCGCTGTCATAGTAGCCATCTTTGTTTTTTGATTGTGACTGTCAACGGTTGACTGGTTTAATTGTCGAAGGTGAGGGTATGTTTAGAACGGATGAGTCGTCCAGGCTTCTGGGGGCAAAACAAAAATTAGTCAGATGGAATCGCGGCGCCTCCTGGAAGAGGAGGCCCGACATGTTGTGGTTGTTCTCGGACGCTTTTGCAACGGATGTGAGAAGTCACGCTTGCTGAGGAGGGTTTCATTTCCAAGTCGAGCGTCGTAGTCTTTGGGCTGTAATGCGTCCTGCGGCTCGCTGTAACGTGGATCCAAGGGGGGGTTTTGGCAGCATCCAGGCTGTGGTATGCAGGTGCCAGAAGGTGGGCACATTCTGCAGTAGAGGAGGGACCCGAGCCATGAAGGGGGGGGGGGAGGGGGGAAACATTGCCGGCTGCAGGGTGGTGTCTCGTCCACGGCCAGAGGAATCCAGTGCTGCAGGTGGCCTTTTTTGTGTGTGTGTGTTTTTCTTATTTTTTTCTTTTTTTTTTTAGATATTGAAACAGTGATGTTGATGGGACCCGCTCACGTTTGTGTGAGAGAAAAATGTGCCGATGTGCCTCTCTGTCTGTCTGTCTGTCTGTCTGTCTGTCTGTCTCTCTGTCTCTCTGTCCGTCTGGCAGTATGTCTGTCTGTCTGTCACAGTTGTCTGTCTGTCTGTCACTGTTGAGAACAGGGAAAATGCCGGCTTCTGGCTCACCTTCGCCCTCAACCAGTTTTCGGCGAAGTGACCCAGAAAAAAGGCGGGAGGGGGTGAAAAGGGGTGGCATTTCCTGTTCTCGGGAAAAAAAATAAGTAAGACTTAAATAACCAAAAAATTACGATTATCTACAAAACAACATATGTGTAGGCGTTATCGTTTTCATTTACTAATTTACTAAACTTTTCAGATGTCGTTTTTGTTTAATCCTGTGTTTTTTCCTGGTCATTTCAATAACATCATTTTCACGCAAACATTCTTCAAATGAGTCTCTGTCTTTTTTCATGTGGAAATAACACTACAGTCTTTAACTGTTCTCTAATGTCTTTTAAAAATGAGTTATATTTGTGGCATTAAAATCCACCCACTTGTCCCTGCTGTCTTTTCACGGAATGCAAAAGTTTGATAAAGTTGGTTTCTCTTTTTAACTTTGTCTTTTTCTGCCGATATTACAGTATCTATAATAAATAGGTGTCTGCGTTCCTTCAAACAGTCTATAATACCTGTTCTAAACACTCACTCAGTTTATTGCTAGGATTAACTAATATCTGTTAATCATCTGTCCATATAACCTTCTATTATGATATGCTTTGTTCCATTTAAGTGTTTTGGACAGAAAAACCACTATATGATTAAAATTATAAAGATAAACTGTTTTGTAAAGTCAAGGATAAATATTGTTTTTCCACAACAGTATGCCCACAATTACAATGAGTGGCAATGAGGAGTTTTTGTCATATAAAGTTTAATGCTCCATAGTTTTATAGCAGGAATTTAATCTATCCAGTTATTATTTTTTTTCATACTCGCTGTCAAAACTTGTTCAGTAAATAAAGACCTACGAGGCCTAAATGTGTAAGATTAAATTTTCCATTCAGTTCAGTAAGATTGTTTCTATTTTGATTATATTGATTTTGTTGTTGTTGTTTGACCTAATATCCTCGCCATTGTGAAGATTGACGACGGTATAAAAACAACAAAAAAAACAAAAAAATAAATATCAACAAAAAAAACTACATCTATGAAAACAAAAAAAAAGAGTACAAAAAAGTTTTTCAACGGCTTTCTAGTTTTGCCTGCTAATTAGTATTCCCTTTAGATGGACGTCTTAACGCCCCACAACCCCTCCCTCTCCTTATCTTTTAAGACAGAAATTTCTTATTTCATTGTGACGTGTCTCTAACTTTCATTTGCGGAATGAACTGTATTTTTGTAGAGAAGCTTCTTTCAAAACTGGATTCTCTTCTTTGGAGGATGTACTGTTTTTTCCATACGGCAGTTATTTCAATTTCTTTTCGATATTGTCGTCCGAGCATAAGACTAATCGTCAAGGGCCAGAGTTGAATGCTTTTCTGAAACTTTTTGACGGCTAAAAATAATGTAAATGGGCTTTTGATTCAATTTTATTTTCCCTTTCTTAAATGGTTCAAGTGCATTTGAGGTCCAGGTTTTCGAACTATTTTATATTCATAATGCCAACATTATTTGCTTCTAGGATTGCGCAGCTGTTCTAGTTTAGGAAACTTTTTACTGTCGCTAACCTCTTTGCGTTTATAATCACCATCTTTAGTGTACTCAAATCCCATACAAAGTGCCTATCTCACCGGTCTGTTCAATGTCCGCAACGTCTGCAAGGTCTTTTTTATTTCTAAAAGTTTTACACCTCACAGCGCTAATGTAACTCCTGTTCTTCTGGCCACGGCGACATTATTTTTTAGTAACGTATTATTTTATTTCCAAAACAATGTGCAGAGTTATCTCATTTTACAACTTTCCTGCTTTGTCTGCATTTTTATATTTAATGATTCCAAACCCTCCACAAACTAATCTTTTAATCTGTATATTATGGAATTGTATAATTTAATAATCGCATATGCAGCTTTTCCCTGACGGGAAGGAGCTCTTGAAACAGTTGAGGCCCTCCATCATATAGTTTTCATCAGTGCTTAGCTCATCCAAATGAACATAGAGTTATGAATGTAATGCCATGATCGAGCGGGCTTTACCCTCATAAGTTAGTTTTGGTTGGTGTAACTCTAAAATATATAATTGTTAGCTGTAAAGCTAACATTTTAGACTAAGTTCTTTATCAAAATAGTACACCTACTTCTTCTTCAGGCTTGAATGTTAACATTGTATTTCTGTAAAGTCATTGTAAGTTTGAGAGTAATGTCGAAGTTACTCATTGCTTCTTTTAGTGAGCAAAACCCGTATTTACATCTGTATTGTTAACTGGCTTACTAATGTTCCTGCATTATCAAATTTTTGAGATCTTATTATTTTCTGGATTCACTTATATTTAAACCTACGACGTTTGTAGAATATTTCATGGAGCGCGACCGTTCTGGTTCCGCATTCGTTTTTTTACTGCATGTTCATAATATACAGGAAGGGCGGTGCTTGAGTTGTTATTGTACAAACATTTTTTAAACGGAAATAATATTGAGTCGCATTCACAATATACTGGCATTATATTCTGGGGGTTGGGCCGGCACTACAATCTTAAAAAATATAACAACTGACGCCCTCGACATTTCTGTGACCCTGACTGAAAACCTTTCATACAAAAGTAGTACTCATTAAGCAGATTCTTAACCCCCCTGTTAAAAAGATACATCGCATAGTGTGGTTCAGTCATTCGATGCAAGTTTATCAGAACCAGTTGACTTTGTGTGTTTTGTGCATCAACTGGGTGTGGAGTGTCGTATGTGATCACTTAAATCATCCTAATCCTTTGGTTAGGTCAGTGTATAGATTTAATTTTCTATTAACACCTTAGACGTATTTTGACTGAACTGCAAGCACCATTACCAAATGACAAACCGTTTAATACTTTTAGCAATCGAATAGACATGAAGGCTTTGAACGAATCTGTAACGAATTCATATTACTTAAGACAGATTTAGACTAAAGTTGAATCTTAATCCATGGCTTAGGCACCTTATTATTGGGGCTAGTGCTCAGAAAGTATATGTATGCTGGAATCCCTCCTTACACATCTTTCTTCTTAGGCACAACTGTTCACCTCGGGTCCATTTGAGCAAGAGATAAAACTGCATGGAAAATTTATCTTAGACACTTCTAAAGGGGGCCTTACTAAAGCAGGAATTCGGTACGAATAAACGACTCTGTTCGCACTTAAGTTTGGTGATTGCTGGTTCACTAAGCACAGACAAGATCGAACAATAACAGATCCTTTACTGGCTTTGACGCGCAAAACAATTTAGCAAATTTTGAGGACGCCCATTAATTCTACTGTTGATTTGCCTTCAAGTATTAAAAAGGTACCAAAATGATTTTACAATACGCAAGATCGAAAGTAGACTTTGCTGTTGCACTGTGTTTATACATGCTGCTTCTGACCTCAGGCTCAGATAGGAACATTAAGTAACTACAACAAGGAAATTCTCGTTGCGGAAATGAACTGAGGTTGAAAAAATCGACTAAATTCTGGGCCAGTAATATTACAAACCAAAAAGACACCCAAGATCTAAGTATCCATTCCCGATGTCCAACCCAAAAGTTCATTGAAGGAACCTCAGCAAAGCTCGCGGAATCTGTTCGCGTATGACATGAATATGAAAAGACAGGCTTGTTCCTTGGATTAACTGGCATAGGATTACTTGGTCTTTATCTTACTATATAGTAACCCTACTAATACAAGAACTAATGTCCATAAGTGCTCGGCCATAAAGCCAACTCTTTGCTTGCAGTAGACAAAAGACCAGCTGACATGCCCCTAATTGCTAGTAAAGGTCTATAGCTTTTCAGTAATTTTTTTTAATAAATTCGCAAATGATCAATGCTGTTTTTTTTACCTGATTTTATCAGGTGGAGGCGTTGGCGGTGGAGGGTACTGGACTTGGCCTCCTTCCGCCGCCTGTAATAGCATCACCAGTGTACTTATTGCAAATCCTAGGCTCGTTATAAATAGTTGCTATTGGACTCCTTGCTCTCTAATCAATGTTTTATTCGTTCTGCTATCGTGCGTCTTCATATAAAAAATTTTTCGATAGTTTATCTTATTCTATTCACTTGAGGTCGTTTAATTGGTCTGGTTAGTAGTTCGATCACTTCTAGGTCTGGCTGATCTCTCGTTGTTCAAGATTCTTTTTAGTCTTTGGGTTTTATTCTTTCTTTAATATCAGGCCCTAAGTTGGCGTCATCAGCCTCAACGAGTTTTTCTTTTTCTCTTTTTATTGACCATCTAGTTCACTAGTTTGCTAAATTGTTTGTTATTCGCTCTGATGGTTCTTAAAGTACGATCAAGGGCTAATAATTCTCGCATAGGCAATGGGGAATCATTTAATTGTTTTTAACGCTGTTTATTCTGAAAAACTGGTTTCTGATGCTATTGTTTTTATTAATTCGCCTGCTGATTGATTTAATTCTTTAAGTTCCATGTTTTGCATTTGGTGATCTGAGGAGGTTTCTTTGTAGTGGTTTTGAAGTTTAGGCAACTGCATCCCTTATCTAATTTTTGGTCTAGCAATGCCAGGCGATTTTGATCTTTCTACACTGAGTCTATTTCTAATTGAAACCACGGCTAAATACTTTGATGGGGTCGGGTTTAGGTGTAAGCAGTACAAGTTGCCCTTGATCGTTTTTTTAAGGACAAATGACCATCTTTATTCAAAAATCATGTGGGTCTATAAAATCGGGAGGTTTTTGACCTATACTTTTGTAAATGCTTCCGGTCCGTACTTTCTGTGAATTCACGCTGCATTGAGAGCGTTGAGCGATGCGGTGTCAAAAGGGAATCTTTCACTTCATGTCGTCTCCAGGATCAAAAACAATCATAATCTTCTTCACTTCAATTCTTGCCATGTTTTTAAATAATGAATTTTGATTTTGCGTCATAAAATGTTCGCAAGCAATGGCTCGATTCTTAACCCGCATAGAAGACTGAAAGAACCTTTGGACGTGAAGGGAACTAAGCGGACTATTACTGTTTCCAAATAATCATCTACTTTGATGCAGATCATATTTCTTACTGTCCAAATTTCCTGACCTAGGAGCAAGATGACGTGGATTGTGCCAGGCTTCTGCGCGTCTTACTTTTAAAGAAGGACTCGATTCAACAAACGACCCAAACAGGGACAGTTGTATAGATAGAATCAGGGCGGGGGCAATCGTTAAGAAAATTTTTGTAAAACTTGAGGGGCATGATGTAGTTTCTGTAAACAATGCAGACATATTTTAACCTATTCTGATCTATGCCAACCGCGAATGAAAGGGAAATCTTGCGTTTCAAGGAATCGGCAATGAAGAAGCACTAAAATTTGAATAGACGCTGAACTCGCCTCAGGCGCTAAAGCGGCAAAAAGGGCTTTAGTTGTAAAGTTAGGGCGTATGGAAATGCTTTTCCATTCCCTTAGATTTTGAGTTGTTAAAAGCGCATGCACCATTTACTTTCTAGGAGCATTAAAAGACAGATTGTCATATGAACTAGCTTGTAATTGAATTCAAAAGTGTTATCAAATCATCAGACCTACGAAGCAAAGTACAGCATTTTGACATCTCGTTAGAGTTTGACGTTGTTAGCAACCCTATGTAGCAGGCTGTCGAACAAGCAATATCAGTCCAAAATTAGCAATATATACGAATGAGTGATTCATCATACATCTTCCCTAGAAGGCAGGGCAGACACTATATGGAATTTTTAGTTTTAGCGGCTCAGCAAGATCGGCTAAAGGGTTTTATTGCTGTGTGAAGATGATAGAACCATTCAAAAGAGGAAGTGAAAAGTTTGTTAATACAAAATTAACGAAATGTTACATGTTCGTTTGAGGGCAGTCTAACCAAATCTATGCTAGCGGCTTTATACCTTATCAGCATTTTGATGATATAAGAAAACTGTTTGGGGTGGGAGGTGTAGAAATCCAACAGTTGACCTTGTGGCTAAAGATCTAAACCTTCACAGCGTTTGACTTGATGTATTATTTAACAACAAAATTCGGTTTATGGATTGACCTAAGGTCAATGGAGGAATTATCAAGTTACTATGGAAGCGGGAGAAGGAACCTGTGCGCGAGTAATAAACAATTTCAAATTGATAAAGAGAAGACGCTGATAAAAAGCTTAATGTACATTTGTTTTTAAATATGATGCGCAGCTGAATATTGAAAATAACAGATTAAAAGATATTCATTACTAAATTTTTTATTTCTATTTAAAAGCATGGTCTGTTCAGGTTTATCCAAATGTGCCTACAGCGCCGCCAAAAAGAAAGAGATAGTTGAAACCCACTAACATAAAACCTTCAGAATTAAACAACAGTACACAATGCAGCAAGTACTGAGCAAGACCTCTTCAAAATACAGCAAAACCAAACGAAGGTATTCTGCTGCCTTTAATGCTGGTATTATGTTAAATACTGGAGCATCGACTATTAAGCGCTCTTTCAGCAGGAACGAGTGTTGGTTCTTAGCAACGTGCTAGGCGCACCCGCAGCTTTACCTCTAGGTGGTTTGTCTTTAGACTCTCGGCCTGTGTTCATTAGTGTAAGTGCGGCCGGCAAAAATTAAAAACTAAACTCCAAAAGCACACAGCTATGGTTCAACTAATATCAGCTAAACTTAGCTGTTTAAATGACATAAATAAAGCGCTTGTTGACCAACATCACGGGATTGAAGAATTTAACTCGTTTACAGGCCGATTTGTTGACTACACATAGACAAATAAGTTTGATCTTCCAAAAGAAGGCGAGGACAAGTTTTTCTCACAGCTAGACCCCGTGCAGATAAAAAAGGATGCTTAAAAAAAGTAAACGAGACATTAAACTTGTTCTAAACAGCTCACATTACACACCAAAGGTGTTTATACTTTAGTTTATGAGTCCAGCGCAAAACGACCGTGATATTGATCTGTTAAGAATTTTTTTTTTAATTTATAATAACTATTTTGAGTTAGAAAAGAAACTCAACATGGATAAGATATATGAAGGACAAGTCGAATTGTTGAGGAATGCCTTGAGAGAGAGCGTATATCATGTGCGCTGAATGATATGATTTAGAAGTCATTGACCAACAAACGTACAGGCAAGTGTTGTTCATTGCTATTTCTCAAGTTCCAAGATAACTAACAATAGACCCGCCAGTAAAGTAATGTTGCTGTTTTATTTGACTATGTAACAATAATGAAGAAATTCTAGAAGTCTGGGTCTCGGATCTAAACAAACAGTCTATGCTTTCTCAGTAATGACTTAACACCGCGTGGGCAGACGAACTGCTTGCATGTTTGACGCTGCCGCTGAAGAAGCCAAAAATGAGAGGCTCGGTTGGTCAGAGGCGAAGTTTTAGTGATTAGATTAATCTGGCTAAGTATGCACCGATTGTGGCAAGTCTTTACATTCCCCTACCTCCAGCATTAAGTTGCAAAAAGAGAAGTTCTAAACATAAAAGTGATACTGACAACAAATGTTTTAAGTGGTGTGTTCTTGCAAGGCTGCATTACGCCCGCAAAAACGAAGAGCGTGTGTCTAGCTATCACCCGTACATCAGTGATCTTAACGTTAGGGGGGTGTCCTTTCCTGTTAGTGTAGACCAAATGATCAGTTTGAAGAAAAACAAAAACAAACAATAAACTGTTAATGTAGACTCATGGGATGTGGAAAAACAAATTTGGTGAATTTAAGTGTCAAGAACAGTCGACAATAGGGAACCAGACAAATCATGTTGACTTACTACTGATGTTGTACCTGCGGGGCTACCGCATTACACCTTAATACGCACAATGAGTAGATTATTGCGGCTTACTTCAATGGCGTTCCATAATCACGATTTCTGCAGAAAATGGTTTAACAAGAATCCATCTGTTGCCAGCCGCGCAGTGAACATATTAAAACATAGTAAAAGTTCTGTAGATTGTAATACAGTACTAATTACGCCCCCACCTGGATCTATAAGTTAGTTTTAAGAAATGGAAAAACTGCAACATTCTCCATACGTAAGATTACGCCAGACTTCGAGGTCGCTTATGTTCCTAATGAAGGGCCAGCGCCACCAAAACTTCGATAAACGGTCTTAATGAGTATTCATCAATTTTGTTCATTTGCTTTCATCGTGTCAGTCGGATGGCGTTCATTCAAGCAAAATTTTATAGAGGACTGATGCTGCAGAACATTCTTAAAACGCATGCAGCTGAAGTGCGTAATGACTGTTATAATAATCTGAATGTATCTGAATTCATGATGACGACTGAGACCAAGAACAGTATGGCTCAGCACTCATGGTTGGATTTGCGGTGAGCCTCTCATCAGACGCAGCGAATCCAACAGTAAGAGACCATGATCACATTAGTGAAAGTTCAGAGGAGCGGGCGCATAACAAATGCAATCTTAACTAAAGTTTGATCCTAAGACATGGAAGTGCCCATCTTCTTTCATACTTGCGAGGTTCAGACTAGAATTTTATAATGAAAGCACAGTTAGACGATGCTTTTAGGGTGGCATGCATTGCACAGTCATTCAGAAATGTACATGTGTATCACATTAATTAACATGTCTTTCTACGTACTCTATGCAAGCAACATGATGGGTTCATTTGAGTCGCTGGCCTATGTCCTTAATAGTCTGCCCAATAAACAGGAAGAATATTTTGACCCAACTCTTGTTAGAAAGGGTTTTCCCTTTATGTGTACATGAACAGTTGGGAAAGTTTTGATGAAGACACTCTTCTCCTAAAGGAGCGTTCTTTTCTTGTCTTAGAGGAAAGGAACATCAGTGGTCTCCGATTACCAGCATGATCAAGATGGTGGCAGAAGTTAGATTGTTTTCATACGATGGGGACTATATGACTCATTCTTGACAGCCGATACATGTTTGTTGGCGGATATTTTTGAAAATTATAGAAAGACCTGCATGAAACATTACAGTTTGGATCCTGCGCATTATATTTCTGCGCCCGGATGAGTTGGGATGCTTTCTTAAGTTTACAGGAATACAGATTGATTTATTGTCTGATATCAATGATTCAGATGATTGAAAACGGGTTGCGTGGGGGGAATTAGTATGGCGTCGCATCATTACTGTAAAGCAAACAACAAATACTTGGACGACTATGATCCGAGTAAAAGGTCTAACTATCTCATGTATTTAGATGCAAACAATCTGTATGGTTGGGCAATGGCGCAATCACTTCCATTACGTAACTTCAAGATGTACACAGGTACGAATAATATTCAAAAGGCATTAAAGTGGTTGAACAGTTTAACGCCTGATCAGCAGCGTGGTTTCATTCTAGAAGTTGACTTAGAATATCCTCATGAACTCCATGACCTGCATAATGACTATCCATTAGCAGCAGAAAGTCTAAAGATAGATCCAAGAGAGCCGCCTAAACTTGTGCCTAATCTTCGAGGCAAAAAAAATTATGTCTGTCATTACAGACTTCTACAATTTTATTTAAGACATGGTTTGAAGTTGACAGCTGTCATCGCATAATTGCTTTTGATCAAGAACAGTTCATGAAACCATACATCATGAAGAACACTGATCTCAGAACCAAATCCACAGATGCTTCAGAAAAAGACTTTTTCAAGCTGATGAACAACAGCTGTTTCGGTAAGACTATGGAGAATCCGCACAAGCGTAAAGATGTTAGATTGGTCACCAAGAGGAATGAAGCAATTAGCTGAACTTCAAAACCTAATTATCAGGACTTTAGAAGATTTCATGATCAGCTTTTGGCATAATGATGAAAAAAAAGAAAGTCAAATTAGACAAACCTGTATTTATTGGGTTTACTGTTTTAGAATTATCAAAGCTTTTGATGTTAGAGTTTCTTATGACTACTTTAAGCCCTCGTATCCTGAGTCCAGAGT
Source organism: Conus ventricosus (assembly GCA_018398815.1). Taxonomy (NCBI): domain Eukaryota; kingdom Metazoa; phylum Mollusca; class Gastropoda; order Neogastropoda; family Conidae; genus Conus; species Conus ventricosus. The sequence continues at coordinate 2,017 of JAFLJL010006234.1, read as the reverse complement.
ACTTTACACAGATACAGATAGTTTTGTTATAGATATCCCTACTGAAGACATCTATAAAGACATGGAAACCGAAGTAGCTAAAGGCATGCGGATGGTACGACACGTCCGATTACCCTAAAGATTCGCCTTTGCATTCCAATTACTAACAAGAAGGTTTTAGGAAAGATGAAGGATGAATTATCTGGAAAGGTGATCAAGGAGTTTGTTGGGTTAAGGTCAAAAATGTACAGTATTTTGAGCCAGGAGAAAATCATTAAGAAAGCAAAGGGAATATCTCGCAGCGTTGTGCAGTCAAACATATCACATGACAACTACAAAGAAGCATTGTTGGCAATAAGACTTTCCATCATGACAACGTAAAACTGCGATCTAATCTACATTGAGATCAACACAACTGTTGTAACAAAGAAGTCATTAGATAGAACAAACACAAAACGGGTGTTTGTTAATCCAGAGTTTTCATATGCAATTGGGCACTGGAGAACCGTAAATTAATTAAAGCGGAACTGTGTCTGGCGGGATTATCTGCAGTTCTTCCTTCACAAAAGATCTTTGAGGAGCTGGTTGTTTTGTTGTGCCAGTTTCTCGTAAATAATACACGGGCGGATTCATCTTTACAATTCTTTTTATTTCATATGGGTCAACACTCCAAACTGATCGGTTGCCCTGATGCGAGTGTCCCCTTCTGCTTCCCCCGGTAAATAAAGGTACCTTACTTTCAATCCAAATGGTAATAGTTTGCTGGATGAAGACTCTCCTTCAGCAACATTTATTGTTTTTCTTTTGATTGCTTGTACTGGTTTTAGCCCTTTAAATTCTTCATTATTCATTGCGCGCAAAACTGAGGGCAGTCTTCTAACCCATTCTGTGTTGCGAGACTTGTCAATCAGCTCTCTGTGATACTGGTAGGAAAAAGTCTTTCACCTAACTGTTTGTTAAAGTTTTCAACTAAAGCTTGTGATCTGTGAACTCCCGGAATGCCTCTTTTAATGGTAACTCTATGTTTTAACAATAATTGATTCACTTGGCCTTTAAATTCTTTCCATCATCAACTTGAATCATGCGAGGATAAGTTTTAAAGGGGCCTCGTTGGTATATTAGTTGTATAGCAACAGCAACAGCAGAAGCAACTTTTGTGTTAATGGTTCTGCATCTTGTATCTTGAAGCATGTCAATGACTGTGAGTGCGTACTTAATCTTTTTCGTCTAATCCTATCAGAGGGTAAATATAGAAGATCCATTTGATGGGTGTCGTTTGGAGTTGTATTGACAAAGTGTGGTCTCTGTATTCGTCTAGGCGCTGGTAAATAAATTTGCCAAATCGCTTGTTTAGATAACCATTCTTTTGCTGTTTGTTCACTGACTCCAGCTGCTTGGCTTAGCTTTTTAATTGCTGTTATTCCCTTCCAATATCCTTTGGGTGGAATAATAGATTTTGTTCATTTTTTACTCAGCCAATATTATGTGCAACAAAATACACAACGGTCATACCAAAGACAATAAACCCGATTTCTTGCATCTTTTGTTTTCTGATGGAGATAAAAGTCACTGAATTTTGGTGGGGGCAATGTCTCAATCGGTTTGCCTGTTACAAGATAATATTGTTTTATTGCTTGATCAACATCTTTAAATGTGTAAGCTGCATGCCCCTGTTTTTTCAGTGTGTTATTAATAAAATCTAACTGCTCAATTCTCTGCTTTTCATAGCGATCTTGTGCTGCGGCTAGTTGCTCCCACGCTTTGTTATGTCTTTTTCTCTCACCTTCAAACTCGCAGTTTACTAAATGCGTAATTACTTCCACTAAAAGCAAGCGCATTCACCACAGCGCCGCCTATCATCATTACGAGTGAAGCCATTTTTATAAATGTATTTTTTTCTTACATATTTATATTGTCCGGAATTATTCCTTGCTTGACTAAAAATCTTTCGTGGCACCGAAGCTGCAATGATAGCAATCAGCTTTGCTGAATCCTCAAGTCTAGTTTGCCAGATCTGCTGGTTAAAGTTTACCAAAAG
>JAFLJL010006233.1:0-12087 GCA_018398815.1 Conus ventricosus | reverse complement strand
CTATGGGCGTGTTCAGTCCTGGCTATTTTTCCTTACCCTCTCGAAAACTTAGTAAATTAGTATTGAAAACGGAAAAACCTACCAGTATTACTCTTACTTGTCAGAGAACAGGGAAAGGGGAAATTCTGGGTTACTTTCCCGCCGAACTGAGTGAGGGCGGAAGTGGCCCAGAATGCCCCTTTCCTGTTCTCTGGAGATCTCGCAGTGATTGAAAAGTTTTGTTCGTTTTGATAAATCGATCCATCGATCCAAACAATGACTCATACGGTTTAAAACGACGGAAACGATTCTCCTTTGTCAGGGCGCACAGAACGGAAACGTTCGCGGAAAACATCAGCAGAAAAATGAAATTTCTGAGGAGTTCTTCTTTCAACTGATCCAATTTAAAATTTTGTTTTCGCCGCGATGTGTGGTACATTTGTCAAAGCGTCCCCTTTAAACAACGACGCAATATACAATGTCCACTTTACCTTTGGCCAACCGCAAGACGCTGCGTGACTTTCAAACGGAAAAGAAAACTATCGAGTCAATCTGTTTTTTCCTCGAAGGGCGGTAACTTTGGAATATATGCTGTTTTCGGTTGAGGTGCGCTTGCGGAACCGACTGGTGGAGGTTCTCTCGATGCCTGTAATCTTTTAATTATCAGCATCGTCCTAGTTCGAACTGCCTCAATTTAAAATTGACGTTCCACTTCAGCTTCCTCTGTAGTCTTTTTTCTTCAGCTTCAGCTTCCCTTTTAGTCTTTTTTCTTCAATTTCAGCTTCCCTCTGAATCTTCTTTCTTCACTTTCTATTTTCCCTTGATTTTCTTTCTTTCTAGTTTCCTTTGATTTTCTTCTCTCTCTAGTTTCCTTTGTTTTTCTTCTCTCTCTAGTTTCCTTTGATTTTTCTTCTCTCTCTCTTAGCCTGTCTGCCCTATCTATGCATTGTTGCACAATAGTTAGTAAGTTTTCTCCCTAAAAACCCCAAGCGTTCCGCTTGTTGAACATATTTATAAAAAATCATCCATAATGAACCGTCAACAGATATAAAACAACACAATTTCTAAGTATGAATAAAAATAAGGCGATATATGATGATGTTATATGTTTCCAAAATGTAATTATAATATATACAAATAAAGAATTCAATTTCCCGTAAAAACAGAAAGGGCTTACTAAAACCAGGTTATATGAAACACAAGGAATGTATTCTCCAGAAGTATTTTTTTTTCAAAAACAGGTATCAATTTAAAAATTTTTAAAAAAAAATGAAGTTCAATGCTAATCTTTTTTTCCTAGGAAAGGAAAAAACACAATACTAAAGTTTTCTGGAAATAAATTCTTTATAAAGTTTTAGTTTTTAAATGTTCTTGTTGTCAGTCTTTCTTCTTACTTAATTTCAAATGAATTTACAAAAAAAATGTACCGCCTTAAACAAAAATGAATATAAATTTACAAAACAAATGGAAGCACAAAAAATTTAAAAAGGGGGGAAGAAACACAAACTAGCGGAAATCCTACCTAAAAGATGAAAATGTAGAAAGAAAACTAGATAGGAGCTTATTGAGGAGAAGGTTAAGAGGTTTTAAAAAAAGGGGTGAAAAGGAAATGTAAGGATACACAGGATCAGAATAGTAAGATGAAATCAAGAAAAGCAAAAGAAGCCCTCAACAGCACCCTAGTGGTCACTGTCTCCCGTGAAACTGGAGGCGGGAAAAACAAATCACTCACATATACAAACACCACAGCAATAATGCAAAATGAAAAACAATCAATTAATAAATGCACATTCCCCCAAAACTCAAAGAAAATCTCGCACCACACACAGAAAAAAAATAATTAAAAGAAAAAGATGTTTATTTGGTTTGAGCGGTAATCAACTCCACCACCTCACTATTTGCGTGACGGAGGTGAAGTCGACCCACACTCTGAGGGCAAGGGGAAAAAAATCAAAATGAAACAATAGGAAAGGGAAAGAAATAGATATTTACGAGAAGGGAAGGACTACCGACTCCCCAACGCCATGCCCCCCTGCTAAACGCAGGAAGAGGTTGGGGCTATCAGTCCTGGGGAAGGGGACAAAACAAAATCTAATACTCTAGGGAAAGGGACAGCGACTCCTCAACCCCCTGCCCCGTTGCTGCCAGGTACAAGCAAGAGGAGGTTGAGGCAATCGGTCCTGAGGGGGGAAGGGTCAAAAAGAAATCCTCCCAAAAAAAAAACCTTAACGGAGTAGAGCAACCAAAAGAAATCTCCAAACCCCCGAAACACACATTTGAAAAAAGAAAACCAAAAACAAATGCAAATTTACACACAATAAATAATTAACTTTTTTTTTTTCCCTTTCCCTCAAACCCTTGAGGGTAAAAATCAAAATCTTTGTTCTTTTTTTTTCCTTCCCTCACCCTTGAGGGGACAAATAGAAATCTTTTTTTTTCAGGCCCCCAGGGTATAAACACAAAACTTTCCTCTTTTTTTCCTTCCCTCAAACCCTTGAGGGTACAAATAGAAATCTTTTTTTTCCCAGGGGGAACAAAAACAACGGCAGCTACGTCGGTGAAACTGGAGTCGGGGGCACCACTGTCCCCACTGTCACTTTTGCACACGCGCATTCATGACAGCATTTACTCCATACGCACACGCAAATCTTTCCAATCAACCAAAAGGCGCACTACCCAATGTTTTTTTCTTCTCCCCTCTCTCCCTTTGGGAAAACACTTTACTAATCACATCAAACAATTTAAACGATTTTATCCAGTGCTCTCTCCCACTAAGGGAAACTAACTCACTCAGACTTCCCCAAAATCACGCCTTCACACAACTTTGGCCCACAAAACCAGACCGGAAATAAATAACTCCGAAATCATCGATGTCATACCTGCATCAGATATAAGACTCGCTCCATCCTTCATGATTCCTGTCTCTCCAACATCATCTCGCCCCTGATTTCTCCGTCCTGGAATATGACTTCCGACTCCTCTCCCTCGACCTTTTCCTGTCACTGGAGAGATGATTCCAACTCCTCTCCCTCGTCTTTCTGTCCCTGGAGAGATGACGAGTTCCCGATCCTCTCCCTGGAGTCCTTAATTCCTGGGGCTGCCTACCGGTGTGTTCCCCACACCCCTGGCCATCTTTAACCACCTCCGGGTGAACGGTGAAGGGTGAAGGGCGAAGGGTAAAAGGGTGAAGGGCTGAAACACGAATAAGGTTCGTGTAAGTAACCTGCTTCTTAATTCAACATATGAATTCTTTTTTTCTCTTTTCTTTAAGTTTTCCCCTGTACTTTCCCAACTATTTTATCCTCACCTGGTAATGACTGGTCAGCGACAGGGGCCAACGTTTCCCGACAGGTTCGAGTCTCTAGGCCAATGCTGGGTTAAAACTGATTCTTTCCTCCTCCTCCTAGTGAGTGCATACTCAGTGTTCAAAACATGACCACACCTTACCACCCTTGTTAAACTATCACTCAGTGGTCATTTCACCCATGAAAACGTTTGTTTTTTTAATGAGTCATACTCACAATTATTTGGGGACGCCCGCTACACTAATCAAGCCACACGAATATTCTTCCTTTTCAGTAGTGGCATGGGGTAAATGATTCATCACTAACTACATGTGATGGAGCGTCACATGCCTTGATGTGAGGCTACGTCACATGACACACCCAGCATGTACACTGATAGTTTGTTTTTTTTTTCCTTTGCTTTAAGGTCTCTTCATTCAGTTTTTCTCCCCACCACTCCAGCTGCGCTTTCATAGGCGTACTTTCATCCAAAAACGGAGTAGAGAGGGTGAAGAACTTTCAATGTCGACTCCCAACCTCATCAAAAAATTTCCAACAAAAGGGAGATAATTAATTCTTTTTTTTCCCCAATGGGCCATAACTCTTATAACATCAAGATATACGCTCCCTGGACTTTTTAGCGGCTATAAAGAGTTGTTGTCACGGCTGGTATTAAAAGTCCAGCTTTGGGGGACATGATGATAATTTCTATACATGGGACACTATATCCTCGAGATCACCAGTTTTGAAGTTCTGGCGGGATTTCCCGCCCAAGATCTTTCACTGGGCAAAATATGGAACAAGAGACCCAAACTGGAACGAATTCATGGAGCAACAGCACATGCTTATTCATTTATTTATTTCGCGTTTTTTTCCCTTTTATTTGTTTGTTTACTTATTTATCTATTTATCTGCTGATAATGTTCAACGTGAAACCTTTTTGCATTTCCTCATTCAAAATCGTTATTAATAAACTTTATCCTTCTTTATGTACTGTCTGTTGGTGGGCACTTCAGTTTAAATGCTTACGTGCGGGTGTGTGTGTATGTGTGTGTGCGTGTGTCACGGACAAAAATAGAAAACCGAATTCGTGGTCAGTCGCCCGCCAGTTTGTTTGGACATAAGCTCCAACCAAATATCCGGTGTCCGGGCAGACGACTTAAGGTGTCGCGTCAGCCAATTCGGCACAGCGGAGAGGCTCCCAGGGAGACAGGCACTGTCCGGCAGACGGACTAAGTAGCTGGCCGACGTCTCGATAGGTCTGGCCATAGGGTCGCGGCGCTGGGTCAGACTAAGACAGGCCATTTTGCGACCAGCGCCCAAGTTTAAAGAGACGTGTAGGATTGAAGTCAGGAAGGGGGAAGGTATTGTGTGGTGGGTGGTTAAAACACGCTAATTATTTAAATGACCCATTGACACCACAGAGAGCAAGGCCGGTTGATTGACTTTGACAATTGAACGTCCCATGGCATGCGAGGGGAGGTAACCTCAGTACAAAGCGGGTAAAAATACTGACAATGGTACACACTTTGACACATAGAGTGAGAATAAGAACGTGGGAGGAGAGAAGGAAAAGGGGGAAACCAGGGGGTGAGAAACGAAAACCGGAGAGAGAGAGAGAGGAGAGAGAGGTGTCTGGGAGCAAGCTCTGCTTGAGAGGAAGGCAGGATAGATGAGAGGCGGGTGACGAGAACCTCGTTGAGCATTAGCACTAGATTTAGAGTCTGCAGAGGAAAGGACTAAAGAGGAGCTGTGAGAGGAGAAGGTGCTAATGATTGAAAGAAACAAAAAAGGACGAGGGCCACCGACAAGAAAAGGCACATGTCATTTGATCTCTTCATCTTCGAGAGAGAGAGAGAGAGGGCGAGAGAGAGAGCACTGCGTTAATGAGAAGAAGAAGGAGAAAACGATCGATGTCTGTTAGTCACTGTTCGGATTGAACGGGGTTCGACTATTACCTGGCAGCGCACTTTCATCAGCAGTCACCCTGACCAAGCCAGCGGTTCTAACTGACAGTGCAGCAGTCTAACCGACAGTGCAGCAGTCCAACCTGCCAGTGCCAGCGGTTCAACTGACCAGTTGGAGCAGTTTGTGTCGTGATGGTTTGTTTGTGAATGTGACAGTGAAGAAGAAGAAGAAAAAAACCAGAAGAACAGGCAAGACCAGTGTTTCGTGAATAGTTTACGATCACCTGGCCAGGGTAAAGTAGACATCATTTATGAACCCGGGTTAGTTATGATGATATTAGATTAAATGGTTTTGTGACGCTCACGGAAAAGAGAATGTTTTATTTTGTTTGACTCCATATGCACTGTGTTTCTTTTCATTAATATGTTGGTAGTAAAGTTATAGACTTATACTAGTGTTTTGATGTGACGAACATGCCATGATATATGAATGAGATTGTCAGAAGTGTGAGAGTGTTTTGGGCCTGTGCGCTAGTCCTTCTCCACTGACTACCCCGACGGTTTATGGAAATTTATTGGCGAGCCTGCCAGGATATTCTGGCCCATTTATCATAATGTTCAACTTTCAGAGAGGAAGCTGGGTGGGATTCAAGTATTGCAATCCTAAGACAAGGTATAGTGTCGCTGAGACTGTATATGTTTCCAGATAGTTAAATACTAGGCTTGGCATTGCCTTCCAAGATAGTTAACACTAGGCTTGATTTCAGCCCAGCGTACTTATTTCGCACGATTGCCTATAATTCGCTCTATAGTTGGGTCAGGCGCTTAGGCGTATTATAAAAATAATTCCGTTGTCCCAAGCTAATCTTAAATTATAGGCTTGTGCTATTAGTCATGTGTCGGTAAACCACCCGTTTGGCTGTCGTTAGTATAAAAAACTTGTTTCAAAAAAAAAAAAGAGATTAATGGCGGACGAAACGAACACCCCTATTGACATTGTGAGCGTCGCTCGTGATTTTAGGCTACTCGGGGAAGAAGGTTGCGGTATAGCATTGTTGAACCCAACAAAGATGGGAAGAGATGAGCGAGAAGCGGGAAAGACGCCGAGTCGAGTAGAAATTGCGAGCAGGAAAAAGCTAAAGCAATGCAGAAAACGAACGGACTAAGGGGAAACGCAGGAAACAGAAAAAGATTAAGATTGCAATTAGAGTTAGAGAGAGTGAGAATACAGAGGGGAGACCACCGATGATGGTAGCTCAGTTTCAGTGACCCACGTGGCAGTTACGCCCCCGACCAATGTTGCCAAAAAATTCTCGGAGGATCAGATTTGATTAGATGCGTAATCAGTCGGTTTTGATGAAAAACGTTTGCTCTAGTCCGGGTTGGCTTTTTTTTTTCAGAAGAGCTGGGCAGTCATTTTGTCAGCGCTATTGACGGGGAAAGGCATTACAGATTTCACTGCGTTACCAGCAGACCAAATCAATTGGATTTTTGGTGCTGTGAGGAGTCTTTGATATGAAGGGGACTTGCTACAGTGGGGGGTTCAGAAAATAAAATTTCGAATCAGATAGATACAAGCAGGTGAAACGTACACTCAATTTGGTGCATGTTTAGTCACTATTTTGAGAAGTGGTTAGAGTAGATTGGGGTACGAGAAAGGAGTTCGCTGAGCTGGAAAGAGCAGGTTATGAAAGAACAGAATTTGTCAGGTTTCGGCCCCTGAGTTAACTATACATTGAAAAGAGAGACAGCCAGAGACAGCAGGGGAGTTGCTGAATTAGACAGAGGTGTACAGGGAGGAGTTAGGGCACTAAGGGCAGGAGAACAGGTTGCAGGCCAGGTGAGCGAGAGCACGGAGATAGAGGAGTTTCTGCAAAAGTCTCAAACCCAGTGGTGGGGCAGAAAGGAGGACAGAGGGACATTAGGAGTTTATTTGTCACAAGATAGGGACATGTGGCGAGGGATTGTCGCATGAGTCCAGAAGGCAGCAGCTTGCAAGAGGTTGATAAGGGTCACCAGGGGAAACAACCTGCAGTGGAACCAACGGATCCAATCTGAAGAGGTGAGAGTGCGGGCTATGGTAGTACTGGCAGCAAGTCAGTGTCAGTGGATGGGGGGCACTGGCTCTGAGTGGTTCATTCGGTGAAGAGGGTGGATTGGCCAGCAGAGGGTTTTTGAAAAGTGGTTTACGGGGACAATGGTTGTTCATGTGGTGGTTAATAAGAAACGCTGGTCGAGGGTAAGGGGAATTGAAGGGCAAATCCAGACCTGTTACTCTAATCGATGCACTGTGAAGAAGTTCCAGTTGCTAAGATAAGAAGTACGTACCCTTACTTCTCAGGCGAGTTGTCTGCGTGGTGATGAGAACCCTTTATGATTTGCTCATTGGAAATATTCCAGGTGCAACGGGATCCAGGGGATCCTGAGTTGTTGGACTGTGCTACAGGGGCAGCAGTTCAAACACGGAGCAAGAAGGAGGAAAAGGTTGATAAACCATTAGTGTTCAGCAAGGAAGGTCAGGATAGATGTGTGCTGATGAGTTTAGGGCAGCGAGGAACAAGACCCTTCGCTCGTGAAGTCTTGGGAGTTGGCAATAAGGTGGGAAGAGAAAACAGGTGGTTAGAGGAGGTTGAGACAGAATTTCTTGTGAAAGGCGGGTGGTTGTACCGATGTGTTCACCAAGGAAGAAGGCAAGGTGGACAACTCAGTTAGAGGTACCTGCAGGTTATCGTGCCACTGTCATGTCAGAGGGTCACGAAGTCGCTATGGGGGGTCATTCTCGGACCAGACAAACAGCTGACCGAATCTTTGATGGATTTCCATTGGCCAGGGGCAATTGCAGAATAAAAGCTTTCTGCATTGTATGTGATTGTGTGTCAAAGGTCAGCACAAGGAGGGGTGAAGAGGAAGGCGCCTCTTAAAAAAACAGCCCTTTAATTGGAACACATTCCGGAGAGTTTTGGCCATTGATCTGATTGCAATCTCGCCCTGTTCCAAAGGTGGGCCAGGTAGGTGTTGACGCTCGTGGACTTACGCGACCAGATATCAGAAGCAGTCGCATTGAAGGGCCGTAGATACGCAACAGGTCGCTGAAGCGGATGGTAGACATCTTTTCTCGGTGGCGTGTGCCATCACAATTCTCAGTGAAGGGGGGTCACAGTTTCACTCAGGCGTGATGAGGGAAGTCAACAGGTGCTAGGGATCACACAGCTTTCACTAACCCTAACACCCCAATGCAATGGCTTGGTGGAAAAGATTTCAATGGTGTGATTTAGAAGGGCACATCAGAAGTCTGTGAGAAAGGAGCCGATTGGGACCGTTACATTCAGCGGCACTGTTCGCCTACAGGGGTGCCCCTCAGGAGGCACAGGCTTTTCAACAGTGGAGCTGCTGTATGGGCGGACAGTTCGGGGGACCAGTGTGTATTCTAAAAGAGTGTGTTCCGGAGAACAGAGTCGGAAGAAGAAGTTCAAACCACTTGCCGTATGTGGTGGGACATCTGCGGCACCAGTAGAGGGACATGTAAGTTGCAGGGAATGTTTGCAGGAAGGCTTGGGTCATGCAGACAGAAGCAATATGACAGAGGTGAGGAAGCAATTCTAAGGTGGGAGATCAGTCCTGTTACTGCTCCACGGATCACAAAACAGTGCTGATGCATTTTCACCATATTGAAAGGTAGATAGGATAAGAATTAATGTGAATGGGAACAAAAACATTTCCATGCGAATCAGCTCCGCAAATAATATCCAGCGTGAAGACTCCGCACATAGGCGCAGCAGCAATCATTGATGGAAGTGAAGGGAGACCCAGCAGAAGAAGGGGGAGCTTTTGTTGCTGAGTTTCCAGGAGAAGAGTCATACAGGGATGTGTCACTGTAATGAAGGGCCTAGACAGTAGGAGACAGGAAGACGTTAGGGCTCTAAAACAGTTATAGAGCGTCCCGGACTGATAAACCAGGCAGGACACTTAGAGCCTGTACGGTGGAGTTACATCGCAAAAAACCGTACATTGTGAAAACCTTACCCGATCCGTATGCCACCAAACGAGTGATCGAGGAGGAGGGGGGCAGAAGTTGGCTTGGGGTGATTGAACCGTCCAAAATCATCGATAGTGCACCGCGTCTTAGTGGAGGAAAAGTCCGGTGAGCATCGATTCTGTTGTTGACTAAGCCGTCTGAAACAGTGTCACCAAGGGTCGATGCAAAGTCATCCGAACGTTGAAGGACTGTTCGTCAGATCGCCCAGCAGAGCAGGTAATTCACAGGGAAAGATTGAGCAAGGGTTATTGGCAAAAGCCTTGAGTGAGAGATCAAAGGAAGTCTCAGCATTCTTCCACCTCCTCTGGGGTTACAGTGGCGAGTACTCCTTTTGGGTATGGTCAAGCCCCAGCAGTTTTCTTCGGCAGATGAGGAGTTATTGCGGGTTTGGAAGGCGTAGTGAATTTCATGGATGACATTCTGATAGCATCTGAGACATGGGAGGAGCATATGAGGCAGCTAGGAGCAGTTTTAGAGAGGTTGAGACAGCCAATCTCACAGCCAGACCAACAAAGTGCCAGATTGGTTTTCCAAGCCTGGAGTTCCTAGGTTTTGTTGTTGGAGGCGACACAAAGCAGCCAGAAAAGGGAAAGGTGGAGAAGATGATGAATTCAGAGAGACCAAAGACCAAAACAGAAGTCAGGAGTCTGCTAGGTTTTATTGGTTTCTACAGGGAGTTTGTTCCAAATTTCGCAGCAATCACGAGTCCTCTCAGTGATTTGGTCAAGGCAGGGAAACCGGCAGTGGTCGAGTGGTCAGACGCTGCAGAGCAAGCACTGCAGACAGTGCTAGAAACGACTAGTTCCCGTCCCATCTTGAAGCTACGGATATGTCAAACCATTTTTGTTGCGTACAGATGCATCAGGTGGTGGAGTAGGTGCAGTATTGTTGCAGGAGCACGAAGGGGTCGAGTTTCCTGTGAAGTATGCTAGCAGGAAGCTGACGAAGTGTGAAGAAGGGTACGCAACGGTAGAGAAGGAGTGTTTGGCTGTCGTGTGGGCGTGCAGAAATTTCACAAATACTTGTATGGGAAAGAGTTCGTGGTAGAGACTGATCATCAACCCCTCAAATTCCTGCAGGAGGCGCAGCTGAAAAACAGCAGGGTGCTGCGCTGGGCAATGGCACTGCAGCCCTACAGGTATCGAGTTCAGTACATCCAGGTCGACAGAATGTCGGAGCTGACTATTTAAGCGTGTAGTCTAGCAAGCTGCAACTCAGGGAAGTCAGTCATATCCGGGGTGCATAGCTACTTTGTTAATAATACGTGTTGATTACAGTATGTTGAGTGGATATGGGTTCATTCCCACTTGGCTATGGTTCATATTTTCTTGTGAGACTTGTTCATGTAAATTAGTTATGTTTGGAGCATACAGTCGCTTGTGTAGTAATGCACTGTTTTCGATAAGTGAGGATGGAGATTCCTCAGTGAGGTGTCATGGATCGTGATCATATTAGATTGTGCTTTTCATAGAGTTGTGAAGAGAAGATGTGGCAAATCCGCAGGTAGGGGAATTGCATAGGTGCGCACAGAGGTTATCAGAAAATGATTGAAATAAGGCAGAAGCGCACGTCAATGATAACCATTGGGGTGATATTTACGAGTGATACATCTGATAATTTGTAAACCGTTTGTTGTAAATAATTTTCAAAACTTGCACGTGTAGCTGTGTGTCAGCAAATTCGGTTGTTGTTTTTTTGTACCGTTGTTTTGAGACAATGCTGAGCATAGTCTTTTGCAAGGGGAAATTGTCACGGACAAAAATAGAAAACCGAATTCGTGGTCAGTCGCCAGCCAGTTTGTTTGGACATAAGCTCCAACTCAAATACCCTGGTGTCCGGCAGACGACTTAAGGTGTTGCGTCAGCCAATTAGGCACAGCGGAAGAGGCTCCAGGGGGACAGCACTGTCCGGCAGACGGACTAAGTGCTTGGCCGACGTCTCGATAGGTCTGGCCAGACGGGTCTCGGCGCCTGGGTCAGACTAAGACAGCCAATTTGCGACCAGCCCACAGTTAAGCCAGACGTCGTCGGTTGAAGTAGGAAGGGGAAGGTATTGTGTGGTGGGGGTAAAATCAAGCTAATTAATTAAATGACCCATTGACCACCACAGAGAGCAAGGCCGTAGATGTGACTTTGACAATTTGAACGTCCAATGGAATGAGAGGGGAGGTAACCTCAGTACAAGGCGGGTAAAAATACTGACCAATGGTACTCACCCTTTGACACATAGAGTGAGAATAAGAAAGTGAGGGGGAGAAGAAAAAGGGGAAGGGGGAGAACGAAAAACGAGAGAGAGAGAGGAGAGAGAAGTTCTGGGAGCAAGGCTCTGCATGAGAGGAAGGCAGAGAGATGAGAGGAGGAGTGAAGAGAACCTAGTTGAAGCATTAGCACTAGATAGAGTCTGCAGAGGAAGGACTAAAGAGAGATGTTGAGAGAGAGAGAGTTGCTAACTGATGAAGAAAAAAAAAAAAGGGAAAAAAAAGAAAAGAAAAGCAACCATGTCCATTTGATAGAGCAGACTAGAAGAGAGAGAGAGAGAGAGAGTGCAATGCGTTAATGCAGGAAGAAAGAAAGGAGAACAGATCGATGTCTGGTAGTCACTGTTCAATCTGAACCGGGGTTCGACCTCATACCTGGCAGCGCCACTTTCATCAGCAGTCCAACCTGACCAACGCCAGCGGTCTAACCTGACCAGTGCCAGCGTCTAACCTGACCAGTGCAGCAGTCCAACCTGACCAGTGCCAGCGGTCCAACCTGACCAGTGCCAGCAGTTGTGTGTGATGGTGTTTGTGAAAGTGACAGTGAAAAGAAAGAAAGAAAAAAAAGAGAAAGAAAAGACAGTGATTCGCGAATAGTTTAAGATCACCTGGCCAGGTAAAGTA
>JAFLJL010006232.1:0-11868 GCA_018398815.1 Conus ventricosus | reverse complement strand
TACAGCTCGACTTGGTCAAGTCAACCTCTTGTACTATACATCTGACTGGACGCCCCTCCCTTCCACCCCTCCATAAGCTCCGGGTCCATCAAGGCCGGCATCTAGCAAGCAGAGCAGAGAGGCCCAGTGGGAAGGCCGGCATCACAAGCAGAGCAGAGAGGCCCAGTGGAAGGCGCGGCATCTAGAAAAGCAGAGCGAGAGGCCCAGTTGGGAAGGCCGGCATCTAGCAAGCAGAGCAGAAGGCCCAGTGGGAAGGCCGGCATCTAGCAAGAAAGGGGCAGAGGGGCCCAGTGGGAAGCCGGCATCTAGCAAGCAAGCAGAGAGGCCCAGTGGGAAGGCCGGGCATCTAGCAAGCAGAGCAGAGAGGCCCAGTGGAAGGCCGCATCTAGCAAGCAGAGCAAGAGGCCCAGTGGGAAGGCCGGCATCTAGCAAGCAGAGCAAGAGGCCCAGTGGGAAGGCCGGCATCAGCAAGCAGAGCAAGAGGCCAGTGGGAAGGCCGCATCTAGCAAGCAGAGAAAGGGGAGGCCCAGTGGAAGGCCGGCATCTAGCAAGCAGACAGAGAGGCCCAGGGGGAAGGGCCCGGCATCTAGCAAAGCAGTGCAGAGAGGCCCATGGGAAGGCCGGCATCTAGCAAGCAGAGCAGAGAGGCCCAGTGGGAAGGCCGGCATCTAGCAAGCAGAGCAGAGAGGCCCAGGGGGAAAGGGCCGGCATCTAGCAAGCAAGCAGAGAGCCCATGGGAAGCCGGATCTGGGCAAGCAGAGCAGAGAGGCCCAGTGGAAGGCCGGCATCTAGCAAGCAGAGCAGAGAGGCCCAGTGGGAAGAACGGAGGCATCGCAAATGGCAGAGATATGCGTCAGCATCCACACGACACTCGTCACCGAGACTTGACCTTCAGTTGCTGCAACAGAGTCAAAAACCGCTCAAAGATCGGGCTCTTCACCCACAGCAGGCGCTGCAACTCCACAACTGACGATACATGGGCGCAACACCATCGTCTCAGGAGACGGATGGATGCCATCTTCATCGAGTGTGATAAGGTAAGAGGCCATCCTCTCATAGTGGTTGGTGTCCCTTTCTGAAAGGATTTAGGGTATTCTATTATATACTTAGCGCCATTAAAAACGCACGGGTCCGAAGAACAAAATAACTCGACAGAGGTAAATCAGTTAGGGGTATGAAAACGTTAATGTTGTGTTTGCGATTACTGAACGCCAAATGTTCAGCACATGTTGTCCATTGCGCACTTTTTTTCTGTTCATGACTGTCATTCAACTTTAAAGTTTCATACCCCTAACTGATTTACCTCTGTCGAGTTATTTTGTTCTTCTGACCCGTGCGTTTTTAATGGCGCTAAGTGGTTGTATTTTATGTTTTAATCTGCTCCATCCATCAAGTTTACAGCCACTTCTGTAATAAGCTGTACTTCCGTCTTTTTCCATCAGGTTTAGCATCCATTTTCGGGGGGTTTAAAATATAACTTATGGGAGGTTTAAGTCTTGGTCTTCATTTCGGGGTTTAGAGTATTCTTTCTTGAGATAAAATTCACTGGCTTTTAGTATCGTCTTTAGGTTTGCTGCTTATGAACTCAAGGACTTGGTGTTTTCAGTGCGTGACAGATTTTCTATTTTCTCCTGGTTTAGTGACCTCATCAGAATTTCAGCGGGAAAAGGTTTAATCTAAGTCTTTTCTTTCGGCAGGCCATACAAGGGTGACTGCTGTTCAAGAACTGGTATCATCTACCAGCGAACCATTGAGCTATGTTTCCAAGACCATCACCATCCTCACCAAGAACATTCAAGCTTTGGGAAAAGATTCACAAGACAACACTGCTACAGACAATTGACGATGATGTAAGTTCAAATTCTGTATTTTGAAAGAGTTCTTAGTCTGGTGTTTTAAGTGTAAGTTTCGTCCTTGCAAGGCAGATAATAAAGACAGGTAGGTAGGAGTAGGTACAGTAATTTGTTTGATTTCAGGACTTTTTAGGTTTTTTTTTTCAAATGTATTCTTGTAGCCCCATCTCCCTTTTTATGGGTTGTGGAGTAAATCCCCAACTCTTCCTTTCTCCTCCCCCCCTTCATCCCTCCTTTCTCCCTACAACCATCTCTCGATTCCTTGCCACCTTTTTCTGGCCCATCTTTACCGATTTTTACCAACTGATCTAATACGTGGAACTCGGCTATCGGTTTTTTAGTAACATTGTCGTGGATATATTCTTACTTTTTTTAACCCACACAGTGTAATTGACCTCAAACGCGTATTCTGGAACAACAGAACCAAGAAAAGGGACAAACTTTGGGAGGAAATTCTGATATTGATTTCAGCAGTAGTGGAGAAATGGGATTTTCATTGGGGGCGAGAGATGGAGATATGAGGGTGATGGAAGATTATTACGCTAAACCATGTGAAAGGGGGATGATAAACCTGTGAAAGAAGAGGGCGTATAAACATTTTAATCAAATCACTCGCACATGCACAAAAAGCGGACACACGCATGCACATGTACACAATCTCCCCACAACAACCACCTCCTCTACTCCATGGACACATGCGCACTCTAATCTTTTTTTTCTTTTTTTGACAACCCTCGAACAGTCACCCTTGTTCATCGCCTTCATCGACCTGACCAATACATCTGACTATAACCCCCCCCCCCCCCCCCCCCCCCAAAGCTCCGGATCCACCATCGAGGCCGGCTCTTAGCAAGCAGAGAGCAAAGAAGCAAAGACGCCTAGTGTGAAGAAGGGAGGCGTCACAAACGGTAAAAAAATTGCATCGGCACCCACACGACACTCGTGACCGAGACTTGACCTTCAGCTGCTGCAACAGAGTGCCGCTCGAGGATCGGGCTCCTGGGCCACAGCAGGCGCTGGCTGCAACTGCACAACTGACTGACCCACGGCGCAACACCATTGTCTCTGGAGCCAAATGGATGGCATCATCGAATGTGATGAGGTACGAGGCCATCTTCCCATATTGGTTGGTGTCCCTTTCTCAAAGGACTTATGGTAGTCTATTATAGGATTGTTGTACTGTTTTTGTTTTATTGTGCTCCATCTATCGAGCTAACGGCCACTTCTGTCATAACTTTACTTCTCTTCTTCCATTAAGTTTAGCATCCCCCATTTGCATAGTTTAAAGTTATCATCTTCCAGTGTTGGGACCTTTTTCGTAGGGTTAATTTAATTTATCGAGGGTTAAGTCTTGGTCTTTATTTACAGGATTTAGATTCTTTCTTGAGATTAAATGTCTTTTTGTCTTTTACTAACTTTTAGTACCTTTAGTTTTGCTGAATATGAAATGAAGGCCTGTTGTCTTCATTGCATGGCATATTTTCTTGTTCGCATGGTTTAGCAACTTCAGAGTTTTAATCTAAGGCTTTTCTTTCGGCAGCCATACAAGGGTGACTGCTGTTCTACAATTGTATCGGTCTACCAGCGAACCCTTCAGCTGTGGTTTACAGGACATTCGCCATCCTCAGCAAGAACATTCAAGTCTTGGGAAAGGATTTACAAGACAACGCTGCGCTACAAAGACAATTGACGATGATGCAAGTGCAAATATGTATTTTGTAGTTCTTATCCTGGTGTTTTAAGTGTAAGTTTTCGTCCTTGCAGGGCAGATAATGGAGAGACAGATAGGTAGGTGTAACTACAATAATTTGATTTCAGGACTTTCAGGTTAATGCTTTTTTTTCAATGGATTCTTGCAGCCCCATCTCCCGCTTGTTTATGGGTTGTGGAGTGAATCTCCAACTCTCCCTCTCTCCCCCTCCCTCCCCTCCCTCCTTCATCCCTCCTTTCTCCTTACACCACCACTCGATTCCTTACCACCTTTGTCTCGCCTATCTGTACCGATTTTACCGACCTGATCTATTGCAGGGAACTCGGCTATCGGCTCTTTAGTAACTTATTGTGGATATATTCTTACTTTTTTTAACCCACAGAATGTAATTGACTTCAAACGCGTATTCTGGAACAGGAACCTAGAAAAGGGGACAAACTTTGGGAGGAAATTCTGACACTGATTTTAATAGTAGCGCAGAATTGAGATTTTCATTGGGGGCGAGAGATGGAGAAATGAGGCGTGATGGGGGAAGATGGCGCTAAACCATGTGAAAGGGGGATGATAACCTGATGAAAAGAGAGCATATAAACATTTTTAATTAAATCAATCGCATACACACCACACACACGCACACACGCACACACACCGGACACGCATACATGCACGTGTACACAATATCCCCACAAACAACGCCCACCTCCTCCACTCTATAGACACATAAGCACCCTAATCTTTTTTTCTTTTTTTTTTGACAAGCCTCGAGCATGAGACGTGACCCTTGTTCCATCGCCTTTATCGACCTGACCAAGCGTTCGACTTGGTCGTAGGTCAGGCCTCTTTGTCCTAATACATCTGACTGGATGTCGCTCCCCTCCACCCCCTCCCTAAGCTCCGGGTCCATCAAGGCCGGCATCTAGCAAGCAGAGCAGAGAGGCCCAGTTGGAAGAACGGAGGCGTCGCAAATGGCAAAAATTTGCATCGGCACCCACACGACAATCGTGACCGAGACTTGACCTTCAGTTGCTGCAACAGAGTCTGCTACTTGAGGATCAGTTCTTCAGCCACAGCAGGCACTTTAATTCCACAACTGACGGATCCACGATGCAGCACCATTGTCTCTGGAGACAGATGGATGCCATCTTCATCGAATGTGATAAGTAAGAGGCCATCTTCTCTTATGGGTTGGTGTCCCTTTCTCTGAGGATTTATGGTCTATCATAGATTATTGTACTGATTTATGTTTCAATGTGCCCCATCCATCAAGTTTACCGCCACTTCTGTCATACTCTTTACTTCTCTCTTCTTCCATCAGATTAACACCCCCATTCGCATAGTTTTAAATTTAAACTTCTTCCAGAGTGTTAGAAACCTTTTCGTAGGTTAATTTAACTTACCAGAGGTTTAAGTCTTGGTCTTTATTTACAGGATTTAGATTATTCTTTCTTGAGATTAAATGTTTGTCACTGGCTTTTAGTATTTTCGTTAGTTTGCTGTTTATATACCAAAGGCCTTGGTGTCTTCTTTTTATGACAGATTTTCTTGTTTTCCATAGTTCAGTGACCTCTCAGAATTTCAAACGACGTAAGATTTATTCTAAGGCTTTTCTTTTGGCAGGCCATACAAGGGTGACCGATGTTCAAAATTGGCAGTCTACCAGAGAACCATTGAGCTGTGGTTTTCCAAGACGATCACCGTCCTCACCAAGAACATGCAAGTCTTGGGGAAAGGATTCACAAGACAACACTGTGCTACAAAGAAAACTGACGGTGATGTAAGTGCAAATTCTGTATTTTGAAGCAGTTCTTAAGCTGGTGTTTTAACTGGTATGTTTCGTCCTTGCAAGGCAGATAACGGAGAGAGATAGGTAGGTAATGTAGTCAAGTAATGCGTTTGATTTCAGGACTTTTTAGGGTTTTTTTTTTTTCAAATGGATTCTTGTAGCCCCATCTCCCCATTCTTTATGGTTTTTGTAGAATGGATCTGCAACTCTCCTACCTCCCTCCTTCATCCCTTCATTCTCCCTACACCACCTCAATTGCTTACCGCCTTTTTCTGACCCATCTATACCGATTAACAAACTGATCTAATACAGGGAACTGGGCTGTCGGTTCTTTAGCAACTTAATGTCGAGGAAATATTCTACTTTTTTTTAACCCACAGAATGTAATTGACCTCAAACGTGTATTCTTGAACAACACGAATTCAGAAATGGGACAGACTTTGGAGGAAATTCTGAAATTGATTACAGCAATGGTGGAGAAATGATATTTTCACTGGGGGCGAAAGATAAATGAGGCCTGATGGAAGATTACGCTAAACCATGTGAAAGGGGGATGGTAGAATTGATGAAAGCAGAGAGCGTATCAACATTTTAAATTGTATTAATTACATTGCGCGCGCACGCACGCACGCACGCACGCGCACACACACGCACACACACGCACACACACACGCACACACACACACACACACACACACACACACACACACACACACACACACACACACACACAGCGGACACGCATGCATGTACATGTACACAATATCCACACAAAGAACACCCACTCCTCCACTGTATATAGACATGCGCACTATAATCCTTTTTCTTTTTATTGACAAACCTCGACCAGAGACGACCCTTGTTCATCACCTTTATCGGCATGACCTAGGCGTTCGACTTGGTCGGTAGGTCAGGCTTCTTCGTCCTAATACATCCGACTGGATACGCCCCCCCCCCCCCCCCCCCCCCCCCCCCCCCACCAAAGCTCCGGGTCAACCACCAAGACCAGCATCTAGCAACCAGAGCAGAGCAGAGACGCCCAGTGGGAATAACGGAGGCGTCGCAAACGGCAAAGGTTTGTGTCGGCACCCGAACGAGACTCGTGACCGAGACGTGACCTTCAACTGCTGCAGCAGGGTCTGGCCGCTCGAGGAGATTGGGCTCTTCAGCCACAGCAGGCGCTGCAACTCCACAACTGACTGATCCACGGTGCAACACCTTTGTCTCTGGAGACGAACGGATGGCATCATAATCGATTGTTTGAGGCCATTTTCTCACATTGGTTGGTGTCCGTTTAAGGATTTATGGCCTATTATAGGATTATTGTACTGTTTTAATGTTTTAATGTGCTCCATGGATTGAGCTAACCAGTCACTTCTGTCATAAGCTTTACTTCTCCCTCTCCATCGGTTTAGCAACCCCGTTTGCATAGTTTAACGTTATCTTCTTCCAGAGAGAGGACCTTTTTCGTAGGGTTAATTTAACTTATCAAGGTTAAAGTCTTGTTCTTTATTTACAGGATTTAGAGTATTCATTCTTGAGATTAAATGTCTTTAATTGGCTTTTAGTATCATCTTTAGTTTTGCTGTTTATGAACTAAAGGCCTTAGTGACTTCTTAGCACGACATGATTTGTTTTCCAATGATTTAGCGACCTCTTCAGAATTTAATCTAAAGCTTTTCTTTCGGCAGGCCATACAAGGGTGACAGCTGTTCAAGAAGTAGAATGGGTCTACCAGAGAACCATTGAGCTATGGTTTTTTCAGGACAATCGCCATCCTCACCAAGAACATTCACGTCTTGGGAACTGAGGATGATGTAAGTGCAAATTCAGTATTTTGAAGCAGTTCTTATGCTTGTGTTTTTAAAAACTGTAAGTTTCGTCCTTGCAAGGCAAGACAGTGACAGATAGGTAGGTAGGTGTAGTTATAGCAATTTGTTTGATTCAGGACTTTTAAGGGTTTTGCTTTTTTTTTCAAATGGATTCTTGCAGCCTCATCTCCCCCTTTATGGGTTGTGGAGTGGATCTCCAACCCTCCCTCTCCCCACCCTCCCTCCTTCAACCTTCCCTTCTCCTAACCACCGCCCTTTTTGCTGGTCCATCTTTACCGATTAACCAACTGATCTATTGCAGGGAACTGGGTTGTTTTTTTTGTAACAAAGGAAATATTCTTTCTTTTTTTTTAAACCAACAGGATGTAAATGACCTCAAACGCGTATTCTGGAACAGGAACCTAGAAAAGGGGACAAATTTTGGAGAAAATTATATTGATTTCAGCAATAGTGGAGAAATGAGATTTTCATTGGGAGCAAGAGATGGGAGAAAATGAGACGTGATGGAAGAAGATTACGCTAAACCATGTGAAAGGGGGATGGTAACCTGATGAAAGAAGAGAATGTATAAACCAGATGAAAGAAGAGAATATAAACATTTTAATTAAATCGCGCGCACACACCCCACACACACACACACACACACACACACACACACACACACACACACACACTATCCACACAAACACCACCACCCCCTCCACTCTATAGACACATGCATTTATTTTCCGATAAGCATAGAGATTCTGTGTGCATACGGAGGGGTAAACAATATTTTGTTTTGTAGAAAGGGAAGAATCGTGCAAACTTCAGAAATCAAATTACTCTTGTGAATTTTGTAGTTGGAAAGTATTTACACATGAATTGTGTTCAAAATATTTTACATCAACAGGGGCAAAGAACTCCAGCATCAACGGCTGTGGAAAACAGACCAGGACGAGTGAACTCTGGGGAATCCTACTTATTACTGCTAGGAGAGTAGGCGCGGTGGTCTTGTACTGAAATCGTTTCCTTTTTTCCTCATCCATTCTCCTGCCCTTTCCCAGTACAGGCCCCCCCCCCTCCCCTCCGCGCCAGTTCTTGTATACTTAGTTGCGTTTTGTAGACCAAGAATCGTGCTTTTAAACAAGAGTTCAGTACCTGGTTCGTTTGGGGAGGTTAGCTATGTTCTGTCAGATGGTTTGTCTTCTTTTCTTATAGATTGTGTCTTCTTTATTCACAACGTTTCTTGTATTTTTCAATGTTCTTTTATCTCCTTCATTAATAGGCTTATGTCATCTTGATCAGGGTTTGTCCTGATCATGAATTTTTAGTTTTTTCTCTCCCCCGGTTTTGTGTGTCTTTCTAACGTTGGTGTCGGTCGTTTATTCGCTTAACGTGGTTGCTCAGTTTTTTTTATGTCGGTGTTCTGTGGTACAAGGACGCAAAACAGGGGGTTACCAGAGGAAATATTTTCAGGAAGAGCATGAATTGCTGACTCCGCCAGCTAGCGGGTCTCCTACATACTCGGGGATCTGGAACATGGACGCATGTTTCCAGATCATCAGAGACCGAGCTGTTAAGGAAGTCTTCGGAGGTCTTTCTGAAATACTCCCTAGTGCGCACCTGTACCTCCTGATCTGAGCGTCCTTTAATACATAGAACATCTGTCGGTGGCATCAGCGTGAACGTGTGGATCCTTTGTTTTGTAGCGTTTTCACTCATAGATACAGCATCTTGCTATCCGACGATTCGGTGTTCCTCTTTCTTACAGCTGGGGACTTCTTCCAAGAGCTATTTATAGGTTTTAGTGTCTCCCTCCCATAGGGCTGATATCCTTTTTGTAAAGAGTTAGTGTCAGCTTCTTTTATGGAGAAAAATGTCGCCGTTTTAGTGTAAGCGTCTTTGGAAATTATTAGTCTTTGTTCTGTAGGTTGATTTGTCTTTCATAAGGCTTAAGCCTCATTCAGTCTTTTCTTTCCCAGGTTTACCAGCTTTGGTCATAGACGTTACTATCTTCATTGTTCTCAGCGTGTATCACCACCTTTTGTAGGCGTTAGTGTACGTTTTAAGCCTTAGTAAATTCTCGGAGGTTAGCTGCGATTTCTTGGTCCTTTATGTTCCTTCTTGAGAACGATTTGGTGTCGCCTTTGAAATAGTATTTGTTTCTTTTTTATGGGCGTTGGTATGTTCTTGAATGTTCTTACGTAGGGTTCAGTATCCTTTTCAAGTAGCGAGTGTTGTCCCTTATAGCCGGCCTGAAATTCCTCTGTTCACAGACTGTACTGTTCTCCCTCCCCCCCCCCCTTCCCCCCTGCCCCTCAAAGTTTAATCTCCCCCCTTTCCAAGCAATTAGTTACACTTTCTTACAGTGTAGTTCATGGTTTTAGCAGGAATTTCTTGAGGCTTAGTTTGCCCTTTCACAAGGTTCACATGTTTCAGTGTCCCTTTTAAAGGTAATGGTTTCACTTTTTTTTCCTCTTTAAAACCGTTTTAGCATCTTTCATGTACAGGGTTTACAGTCTTTTTTAACGTTTACCTCCTCTTTCGCCTGTCATAAAGTTTGATTTAAGTTTTCAGAATGACAACCGTTGATTTGTTTTTAGGGCATGTGCTTCATCACAGGGCTTATTGTTTTCACATGTTTTAGTTGCTTGTTTCATAGGCATTAGTATTTTTTTTCCACGTTCAGTATTTATGAACTTTTTTTCCGTGGGCTTTAGTGTCTTCATATGATTGTCTCCGTTCTCGCAGTTTAGCGATTTCTCCTTCGATGGAACTTTTTTAAGCTAGATTATAAAGGGTGATCACTCTCCGGGAATCGGAAACGGTCTACCTGAAGACATTGCGCTACGTCTTACAGGACAATGACTATCCCCAGCAAGGGCATGCAAATCTAGGGTCTGGATATTGCAAAGACTGTCAATGCGTTCAACGCAGCCGTATCAAAACCTTTCACAGAATCTTTACCCGGGATGCAGGAAGCCAGGGATGCCCTACAATATGTTCTTAGAACTAACGAACCACCATTTCAGGGCCTTGAACAGGACGTTTGGGCGATAGTTGAAGATTGTCTTTAGTCAGCGCGAGCAAGTGTAGTAGACGGCAGAGCATGTTTCTACAGGAATGCCCAAACCTGCTGACCTGAGAGACGGTACCCGGACAGAGGGGCGTGATGTACCGCTGGCTCTGTGGGTGCCAGTGAGACGACTGAGAAGAATCGTCCAGGGCATCAAACCACACCGCACGAGGTAAACACCGCCCCAACGGTAAACTCGGTTTACTTGAAAACGGTTAAGTTTTCATTGGGATCAAGTGATGAGGACGGAAGAGTTCGCAACGTTGAAGTCGTTCAATTTCAAGAGCGGTGCAAGAAACGTTTTCCAGATAGTAACGGGTGTGAAATGGGAATTTGCTTGACTACGAGCTTAGCGTCGGTATTCTGTATTTCACAAAAACTTTTCTTTGAAATGGGCGACACATAAGCGAATCCCGATAACATGCTATCCCCTCCCCCATTTACCTCTTGTTTCCCCTTCTCCTCAGAATCTCTTCCCTCTACCAACCATGTGTATGCATGCACGCACGCGCGCGCGCGCACACACACACACACGCACATAAACACAAAAAGGTATGTTTCATAGTAATTACTAGCATCTACCAACATGTGTACACACATGCACACTCGCACACACAGGGACGTGTCATGTAATTACTAGCATCTACCAAGCCTAGGAAGTAACGCTATGTACAGTGTTACTTGGTAAGTTTGACCTAAAAAAACACTTAGTGTGAAATGAACCATGACTGATTTCAGACATTTCATTTGAATCCATAGCACTCTCAGCTTTGCATGGCTGAGAGTGCTATGGGTTCCAATGGAACGTCTGAAACCATAATTTGCTTTTAAAATCCAACACCTCCGACCATAAGCAAACAATATCAAACAGAAACATGTAACTCGTTTAATTTTCCATCCCAGTTGTCCATTCTTCCTCTTCGGATCAGACACTTTTTGGAGCATTCTGTAGTCTTGACTGGGTTTTATTTATAAAAAGGAGGAATGCGTTTTTCTTTGCGTATGCAGATTTGACAGAAGTACTGTATGTTTCAGGACTGCTTGAACAGATGCACATATGCCAGAAATGCCGGTGAAGGATTCGTTCTGCGTTTTTGGGCTCTGTTGCGTCAATCGGCCTGGCGTCTGGTTCCTTGGTGTTTATCGGCTGTCTGGGCAACCGTCACACTTGGAAGCGAGATAGGAAAGTCAGTGTTCAACACAGAGATTAGCTCGCGCGCTCTCTCTCTGACCCCCACACCCCCCATAATGAACGCACACGCACACGCACACACACACACACACACACACACACACACTTTCTCTCTCTAGCTCTCTCCACACACACGCAGAGATGTTTCATAGCAATTACTAGCATCTGTAAGGCAAGAAGGGAGAGCTACATGCAGAATCACCCAGTTTGATATTTAAAAACACTGCTATTTTCATGTGAATTTAACTACGATTGTGGTTTGACATTCCATTTAATTCCACAGCACTCAATTTTGCATGGTCATGCTGAGAGTGCTATGGTTCAAATGGAATGTCTCGGACCACAGTTCTATGTTAAAACCAGTGAACACCTCCGACCGCAAGCAAACGAAAACATAACTAAAAATTTTCCATCAGTTTTCATTCTCCTTCTTCGGATA
>JAFLJL010006231.1:0-12031 GCA_018398815.1 Conus ventricosus | reverse complement strand
AGTTTTTTTTTCCCCTCGGCCCCCAAATCTCCTGTAAACATGGCGCGTCAAAGCTGCCCCCAACCGAGCAGGAGTGACAGCACCCTTTGTGGTTCCACAGCAGGGGGCCCCGCCCCAGCCTCTGCCAATGAGGCGGCGGGAGCTGCCAAGAAAAGCACCGAAATGCGACGCCGAGAGCGGCGTGGGGTCCCCCAGAGCTGTCAGCGGCATATCGCAATGGCGTAGTGCATGGGTTTGCGGGAGTGGCGCTCATGTTGGCCCGTCCCAAAATGCCCTGACGAAGAGAGGGTCGGCCCCGCTTTGATCCCAAAAGAAAGAATTGCGCTCCCCGCCGGGACGCTGGCTGCCACAAGCGCCGGCGCGTGTGAGTCGGGGTTTTGGGGGCCCAGCGAGCAAAAAGAGGGGGCCAGAAGCGCCCATCCCCCACTATTCGAGACTCGATCCCCCCTGGGCACAGTGTTTATTCAGATGTGTGCGGCAGGGAAAAACCCCCGTCCATAGTGTGCTTTCCGGCAAATGGATGGGTCCCCAGTTTTTTGGGGGTGACGTACTTGGCACCAGAAACCATGGTCAACTGGTAGCACCCATGTGACACATTTCCGCGATGCGTAGGTCCTGTAAGGGATCGGGGACGCGGAGGACCCCCTTGCCCGTGTTTGCACCCCCAAAGGCGTGAGACCCAAGGCCTGGGTGCTCTGGCCCAACGTCCCCGGGGTAGAAACCACCGGTTAGGGCCGAATGGCACCTCTCAGGGAAGAAAAGGGAAAGGGCTGGTACTGTATTGTGCACAAGCACCGAGCGCGTCCCTCCCCTCACGTTGCAGTTGCCCGTGACGGGTTTTGTTTCAAAAACGACAGAAAGCAGACATGTGCAGCCAACACCCCCCATGCTCGAAGGCTAAAAGTGCGACAAGAGAAGTTATAGTACGTTTGCCCTGTCATCCGAACCGGGTTGCCTTGGCCCTTGTGGCCTCGTATCGAAGGGCTTAGCGCACGCCTGTTGCCACCGAAAGGACCCCAAGGGCGTTCGGTGGCCCTTTTTGAGGGTGGCCACCTAAGCGATACGATGCATGCACCTACCCCCTATAGATGCCGATTTCCATCCATAAACTGCCTCGTTTGCTTTTTTTTTTGACTCTTTGTCTGCATCCCCAAGTGGCCACACCTCCGCGTCGGGCCACGAAAGCGCTGTTTACAGGACCTCCGCTAGTATGTCGTCAGGTTTTGTATTTTGCCTTTGAGCTTTGCGTTGCTTTCCCCGGCGTTCCCTCCTGTGCTTGGATTCGATGTGTCAAAAACACACAGCAGTTGGGCATCTGCACCCGGGCGGGGCGGCACAAAAGTCAGCAAGTTCATCAGCTAGTTGGCTGTCATGGGCGAAGGAAAAGAAGGGGCCCCCCCGATCGGGGAAGGGCTCAGGAGCCCCTTTTAGGCAAGCTCCCTTTCGGCTGGTCGCTTGGTGCCCACGACGGGGCAGCTAAATCGTGCGCCGTGGTGGCATCAAAGTTTTTGCCCCCCTTTCCCCTTTGTCCATTGCAACATGCCAAGTCCCGCCTCAGTGCCAAGGTCAGCGGTGCGCCCCCGAAGGGCTCCCTGAAGAATGCCCTTTCGATGTGCACGGGGACGCCGCGTGCGTCGCGTTCCTGCCGCGGGCTTGGTGAGTGGCATCAAGGCTACTGATCAAGGATCACGAATTTTAAAGCCTGCACTTTGCTCTCGAGTCTGCAGCTGTCGAGACCGCAGCCCAAGCCATCCGTAAAAAGAAACATTCTCAAGGTGGGCGAGTGTGGGAAGCCTTTTGTGCCCCCAGCCCAGCTCGCTCTGCAGTGCTGGAGTGCGAAATTCAACAAAAAGTTCTTAAAAATAAAAACCCAGGGAGGCGGAAACGAGGGTGGGCATTGAAAGGGGCGGATTTTCCCTTTCCCGGGGGCGGGAGGCTCGGCAAAAAGGTTTGGGAATCTTCCCCGGTAAAACCCCCCCCCCCCAGAAAGAAAAGAAAAGGTTTACAGACTGGACGGGAAAACTTCCCCGGGGGCCCCGAGAAAAAGCATCGGTTGGGCGGGGGAAAAAAGCATCGAACTAGGGGGCCCCAGTTTGCGCACCCACCTCAGCCGCTCAACGCGGAAATCAGCACGGGGTGAGGAAGCGTTTACGCGTTCGAGGGCATCGTGGGCCGCGGCGCAGCGGCGGGGGGCGCTGGCGCCGTCCTGCTGCCAGGCACAAGGCAGCTGTATTGGTGCAAGGGACCCTTGCCTCGCTGGACGGGCTGCTGGCTGCAAAACGCCCCCGGGGTTCCTGTCGAGCTATATCAAGCTCTGCGTCCAAAGAGCAAGGTGCTGACGGCGTGATCTCGCCTCTGCGGCTATACCGGAAAATTCTCTCGGAAAACCAGATGCAGCTGGGACGACCCATGCCTACAAATTTTCCCCCTGGAGGTTACCCTCGGCCGAAAGGGGGGGCGTTTTGTGCCGCGGGGCTCTATGCAGCACCTGCCGAAGACAGGTGCCCCAACACCCCCACCGCTCCCTGGCGCTGCCCGGATGGCCCGCGCCTGCGCATGCTTTGAAAAAACCGCGACCAAACAGCCACGTGGCGGTCAACGCCGCTATACGAGCTCGCCGGCGGCCAGGCGAGCCCCGTGTGTTCCCCCCGGCTCTGGACTAGTCCCAGATGGCGGGTGTCTGTCCCTGTCGTCGTGCACTGCTGCTCGAGCAGGTGTGCGCAGCGCAGAGGACAGTGCAGGGGCCCGAAACGTTTTGTTGCGCAACGCTGGTGTTTCGCGGCGCTTTGATGCCGCCTGGCTGTAGGGTGAACCCCGAGGGAGTTCAAAAAGGCTACCCCGGATGCTACGAGTTAGCATGTTTTAGATGGGGATCGGCGGCAGGGCCCGCTAGGGGCGTCGTATCGGGTGCGTGCGGCCGATGGAAAAGGTATGCAGTGGAACACATTACCCCCTCTCGGCCGGAAACCACTACCCTAGCAGCAAGCCCGATGCGTAAAAGCTGCCGGACCCTCAGTGGTGAACTTCATTTTTTTTGTCTTGGGCGTTATGTGGAGGACGGCGGGCGCGGCTTCATTCGATGGATCGTCGGGTGAACAAGCCAGTTGGATTTAGCTGAGATTGGAGGCACATGGCAGCGTGTTCCCCGGCTCCCACAGCAGGGGTCCCCAGGAGGCTGCGCTTTGCATCACGGGACGGTTTTTTTAAAAAAAGCTTGCGCTGAAGGGTGCGAGTCGCACGCGGAAGTGTGGTGTTTGGATCACCGCGGCGCTTGTAGAAAATTTGCCAGTGTCATCAACACCACGGGCACATCCAATGCCAGAAAAAGTTTGGTACGGACGTGTTGCGCCTTTTTAAAGCAGACAGCTTGTCTGTTCGGTATGTGTGCGCTGTTGAAAGTGTTGCGCTGTTCTAAATTGTCCTTTTTCGTGTGGAGGTGTTCCAGGGACCCCTTGGAGCGCTTCAAGACACGCGGCGAAAGCCCTGCTTCCGGCAGCCCACGGAGCCCCGCTCGTCGAATGTACTGCAAGATGGCCCCTCTCAAGCGCACCGAGTTGAGCCGAGCAACCCATTTGTCCCCACCGCGCTTCTGCGTATGCGCGTCAGGCGAGGGTCATCGTGTTTTCTGACGACGAGGGGGCGTTTTTACCCCGAAAGACCCGTTTATCGGTTTTTCCCTGCCACTCCTTCGGAGTATGGGGCCTGTGTTAGAGCGTGCAGGAGGCCAGCCCGGACCCCTAACATGGGGTATCCGCTGGCCCCGAGGCTGTCTTATGCACGGGACTCTCCCCCGGTGACGCTATCGCAGACGTAGGCGTCGTGCATCGGATCGAAATGCTGTTGTCTCCCAAAAACACGACTCTGATGGTGTTGACAGCGTGCGACTCAAGTTATGCTGCCGGCGCGTGGGGTTACTTCTTTTTCCCCGCGAGATGGTTTCCAGCCTGCATCCAGCACAGTGATAGTGCTTCACAGCGGATGCTGCAGGGGGGATGCCCGGGCCACGCGAAAAGCGCAGATCTCGAATCAGCAGAGGAACAGACACGAGTAAGCCGAGTCTCGACACCAAGCTGACGAGTGCGCCCTTTTTGCGTGCACTCCCCAAGGGTGCCACGTGTCAGTCGACAAGCGGCACCCTTTTTCTTGCGACAGCAGGGCAGGAGCCTGGCGTTGCGTGCTGGCGGACGGATTGGTGGTTTGTGGCAACACTGCGGGCTGCAGCAGGCTTGGCTGCCTGACGGCAGGCATGCTGGAGGGGACGGAGGTTACTTTTGCCGCACCACCAGCGGCCGCAGTAGACGGAGGCGACGCGGCGGGCTAGCGCTGAGACCGAGGCGGCCCCGCGGCCACAGCATCGATCAAGGCTTGGCTCGTGACTGCGAGGATGGCACTCGAGTGGAGCACGTGGACACAAGCCCACCTGCAGCTGCACCGAGCAAATCAGCAGCACCACAAGGGGGCGGAGGATACTGCGGATGCTGTGCTGTGCGGGCAGCGTCCAAAGGCCCTGCACCAGGGCCCCTTTCAGATATGGGTTGCAGTGGTGCGCTTTGATGCAGACAGCGGTGCGGAGATAAGCAGCCGTGACGATTTGACGACGGGGGTCACTCACAGCCAGCAGCCGTGATCGAGATGCAAACCGGACGGTAGCCGCTATACCTCCCACGCCGATGGGCACTGGGTCGTTGAGCCCCCGGGCCCAATGCCCACCGTTCACGGAAATGCGAGCGGCGTTTCATTGCATGATACAGTATGGAGTGCAGCTCTCGTGGTGCCGAGAGGTTGGTTCGATCCGATCATCAGAGCGGAGGATGAGGCGATCTGCACTGGCGAGCTGCCATCTGTGGTGCGCCCTCGATACTGTGATGGCTGCTGCGCTTACGGTGCCTAAAAGCCCCCTCCAGAGGGGTCGGGCGACCCGGTTGCTGCCGGCAAGCCTTTGCTACGAAGCGCTTCGTGCCGAATGGAAATATTGTACCACAACGCTTGAACTGGATCACGTTTTTTTTGCAATGGGCTGCGCCACGGTACGTCGAACGTGTATGGTATGGTGTAGCAGTAAATTGACTGTTGAGCTGATTCTCTTCGGCTTCTGTCCAGAGCTTGAAGGCAACACACAATGGACCTGGATGCGGACTTGGACACGCGCAGTGCTGCCTCCTTGGCCGCGGCAGCGCCTGGAACCTTCGTCGCAACTTTGCGGCTTCGGAGTGTTGCATTCAGGCGATTGGTTGCCCCTGTTTCTGTGTTGCAGCTGCAGTGCTGATGGCGGTCTTTGGTTTGGGCCCGCCCCCGATCCCAGGTAGCAATGCCTCGCCTCAGCCAACGAGAGGGGACATTTTCTGAGTTGGACGGTGATGCCGAGAGGGTTTCAAGCGTCGCAGGCAAGAAAGAACGCGACCCACATGTGAACGCAGAAGACAAAATCGCCTCAACTGTTTTCGCCACCAGACACTTGACTCCCCGTGTCTTTGTCGTGTCTCAAGACGGCCGCGTCGTCGAGTTTCTGCCGCCAGGTGCGTACGAGGCGTACGTGGCAGCTCCAGTGGCAAACAGGGTGTCACGGAGGGGAAAGGCACACAGTAGCCGCATCTCGCGTTGAAGTGCACCAATTCGTGCAGCAGCTTTCAGCATGCCCTTCCGAGCCAGAGCCGTTGCCAGTGGCAGACGGCATGAAGGGGCAGGCTTCAGAGCTGCTCGGAGCTGTATCATTCCCTTCGGTGCCGATCGTCTTACCCTGCGCCAACGAGTTGCTCTGGTGCTGCCCCAGGCCGGTCACGTGGGCCGCACGCGATGCACATGGTCTAGCGCTGCCGCCGGTGCTGCTCATGCGGGAGTTTCTGCTGCTTGAGGTCCCTTTCCGAAGAGGCTGTGGCAGTTTTGCAACCGGGTGTGTGCGGCATCTGCAAAACAGAGCGCTCAAGGGTGGAGGCAGCGCTCACGCGTTGCTGATGTGCATGCACAGGTGCGCAAACTTCAGGGAAAAAGCCCGCGCTGGCTCATGATTACTGTGGCCTAGCCTGCGGGCCCAGCGCACCTCGCCCCACTCTAATCGAGCGTGGCACAGCGTTTCGCAGTAGCGACCATGCCATGCAGCGCCACCGCCCACCGCTGAGGCACAAGCCGTGCTGGTCGCGCGCCTCACAGCCTTGGAGGCGGATGCTGATGCACGTGCCAAAGCACTGGCAGCGGACACCAGACGCAGCAGTCAAGCCAACGCGGCCGCCGCGGCCGCGGCACAGGAGCAGGCGTGCGCTGACACAGCCGCAGAGGCGGCGCGGCTGGCCCAAAGGCGCATCGCCCCTGGGAGCCAGTGTCGGTGACTTCGACATGTGTCCACAGGTGCCTTCGGGGGCCAAGTCCTACCATACTTCGGCGTAGAGGAAGGCCTGCGCGCTGCAAAGCTCGATCCGCTGCTGCGCGGCGAGGTGCATGTGTCTAGGAGGACTCTGCCGCCCCGCCTAACAACTAGCCCAGCAGCCTCGGCATTCAGCACGCCAGGCTTTCTATCGTGCTGTCGAGCATGCCGCAGGTTTTGGGGAAGCTCCGACCGCAATCACCAGTAAGCTTCAGTCCCGAGAGCGCGCTGCAGACTCTCAGCACGTGTCCCGGCATCCACTGTGAATGCACTAGACAAAAGGGCATCCCCCAGCCCTTCGCACGCCGAGATCTCGGCGACTATTTGCATGGCCCCGGGGAGGAGGCTGGAACCGTGGTGGGGCAGCTTGGTGCCAACCCTGGCCTGTCGCTGCCAAGCATCTACAAGCAGCCGCGCGCCGCCATGG
Source organism: Conus ventricosus (assembly GCA_018398815.1). NCBI lineage: Eukaryota > Metazoa > Mollusca > Gastropoda > Neogastropoda > Conidae > Conus > Conus ventricosus. The sequence continues at coordinate 5,246 of JAFLJL010006231.1, read as the reverse complement.
AGCTGAATGACGCATACCTGGGCCGCGAGTACGCCACCATGCGGCGGGCCTAAGACGTCTTCCGCGGCGCTCGTGCGCTCGGGGGGCCCGCGACGGCGTCGAAATTCGTGCTCGGCTGCGCACGAAATTGACTTCGGGGGAGGTCCCCCGCGGACCCGTCTCAAGCCGTAAAGTGCCCCTCCAAAACGTGTCGCTGGCCCGCGCGCTTTTCAGTGGATCAGGCGGTGACGCCCCTGCGCCTCACGTAAACGAGGTCCCCAGGTGCCCGCGGGGTTGAAAGGGGTTTGTAAAAAGTTGAATTAGCGCCCAGCCGGCTGCAGGAGGTCGGCGGATTCCAGGCAGACGTGGTCGTGCGCAGCGCGCTAAACATATTCGCTGCCCCGGGGTCTGCCATATTTGTGCCAGCACGGACGTGCCAACCGTTCAGCAAGCACCCGGCCTATAGGGAGGGCAGGTTGTACCAGCTCGCGCACGTCATGCGACAATGGTGGGCTGACAGCAAGCTCGTCGTAGCTTGGGGCTTGATCTTGTGGGTTTCCGTAAAGGTGCTTCAGATAAAGGAGCGCGCGCCATTGGCCCTGAAGGCCTAATGGTGTACAAAAACAGCGGCTTGTAAAAGCAGAGAGGAAGTGCGCCCAGAAGTCTCAAGCCATAATGCCTGCGTGAGACAGGGGAACTCTACGTCGGATGATGAACGTCACACGCTTCTTCTCAAGAACTGCCTCTTCCTCGGCGCAGCCTGGTACAAAGGCCTGGTACACCAGAGGCACAGGTTAGGAGTTATATCCACTCGTACGCGAGAGCCCGTGCACTCATGCGAGCACGAAATCGAACAGCGCCCGTACGTGTCTAAAAATCGAGGTTACGGTTCAAGCAGAATGACTGCTCGTGCGTGCGCGTTGTGCGTGTATTCGAGTCGACAGCAGGTTCAATGAGCAAGCGAACGGCTCCTGACCATCCTACAACCCTCGCAAGGGGCCCAGGGGAAAAGGGCCACGGGTTTCTGATTTGCATAGATTCCTCCTCCCCTGTGGATGAAAGCCCAGGACGGAATCGCCCAGCAGGGTCGAATGGCGAGAGCTTGCACTGGAAAGCAAAAGTGGGCTTTTGGCCAAGGGCAATCGACAAGAAGACACATGACAAGTGTTTCAGGTGCACTGTCGGGGGCCCCCAGCCCTCTTGCGGGGTTGTCACGAAGGCTAGGCACAGCGGATGCATTGCATGATCGAGTCCAAATGCACCATGGGTCCCACGAAAGGGCCGTGAATTCACTGCTTCTGCGAGGATTGAATTCGGCAGCTGTCCATCTTCACCAAAACAAAAACGCGGCTTCGGACCAGCTGTGGCGCCAGAAAGATAGGTGCGTCGGCATTGATTCCTGAGCCCATACTTCTCGTGGCTCACTTCCCGCACGCTCTGAGTGCAGGAGCTGCAAGACCCACGCACCATGGAAAACAGGTCACCTTATGATGTACGGCAAACAAGTCCTGCAGCCGCGATCATTCTGTTTTCATGGCTGATGACACATCCAAGGGCTATCAATATTCTGGAGCCCGATGACTGTTGAGGCTTGGCTGCCGTGCGTGCTGCCCCTCAAGAGGACTCGTAGAGTCAGTTTGCGGGGTTTCCTTTAACAGCTGCCTGCTCAACTGTACTGCAATGGCTCCCAGCATGTGGGCTGGCACGCCGACGATGAAAAGGCTTACGGCAAGAACAGCACGATTTGCTCTCTTTCACTAGGACAAGCGCGGGAGTTTCAGATCAGGGAGAAGGCGAATCATGCAAACAAAATGACCTACATGCTAGGCATGGCGCCCTTTTTTCGTCATGGCGGGTGCGTTGCCAGCCGCTTTTAAAGACCTGCGCATGTGCGATCGCCGGAGCCCCCTTGGATTCCTGATCGACAGAGGAAAATGTGGATTGCAAGTGTTAATGCATTGGCGCATAGGTCGTGCAGGGGTGCTGTGCGCTATGTAGCCTCAAGCCAAGCCCACGTGGCCGCTCTGCTCTTGCAGGCACGCTGCAGACGTACTGGCTCTCAAGTACCAAAGCGAGCCAACGTAACACACCCAAGGATCAGCCTGACGTTCCGTACGTAAAGTACTCGTCTTAAAGGTGGTTCAAACACATGGAAACGATTCCACTTGTGCCCGGGGTCAGAGCAGCGGCTGTCTCGCACCCGATCTCAGGCCGCGCTTTCCGTCACCAGTTTCCACAAGTCCTTCTCAAGGGGTCTGCTTGATGCCTCGGTGGTCGCAATCCATGATTGCAGGCACGTGCAGCAAGTGCCTCGCTTTCCTGGCGCTCAGTGCAGGCGCACTGCTCGTGTACAGCGCTCCTGCGTGCGTTTTGCAGACGTCCCGGCATCATGCACCACCGAAAGCAGCGTATTTTTTATCCCCGTTTGAGCTCTCTTTTGGGTTGAGCGTTGAAATTTCAGCAAGAAATTGTCACTGCCAGCCGAAGGCAGAATCACATGCGAGGATCGCCAGATCCAACATGCTCACTCTTCCACGGTCACTTTGCAGCCGCCTCCGGCTGCGTAGGTCACACGCTGTTTTAAACAGCAAGTTTGCCTGCCGAAATTGGACGCTGTGCTCTGGTCTTCGCCCACCCGTGAGCGTCCATGCCACGGCACTGTTGCGTTGTGCTCGCTGTTCCGATGTGTCAGCCGCCGAAAATCCTGCACCGCCCTTTCTGATGACAAAACAGGGTGTTGTCGGCACGTCCCACAGACCTGTCTGTGCTTGCAGTGATGGTGATTAGCACGAAAAGAGATACCAACGTCAACTATCAAGTATTCTGAAACCATTGGGATTCGCCCTAGGGCCGTATGCTGCAAGCAAGGCCTTGCATGGCTTCCGCCTTGCTTGCGAAATTTTGAATCGGATGTCGTGAACGAGCGGGCGCATGCACCAACGGGCCGTTTGCACCTTCGCAGCGACGTTCGCATCTGCAGCGGACGCAGAGTACCTGCAAAAAGGATTTTGCTTTGGCGATTCGTTGCGTCGGTGCTTTGTCGCGTACAGCGCTCCCGCGCAACTGCCCAGTGCGTTTTGGGCAGCACAGCAGCTTCGTGGTAACCTTGCTTTGGGGCGTTCGTGTCGCGATTTCGTAAGTTTGAGCACTCTATAGCTTGAGTTGATTTCTGTTGCGGGCCCGGCGCTGCAGCTGTGCCTTTGGGCGGCTGCACCGCTTCCGCCTATAGGGACGGGTGGTTCGACGCGTCGAGGAGCCGCCGCTCCACACCCTGACAGCAATGACAAACGGCCGTAACCCTACCCTTCCCGAGGTACGCCCGTCGACCTGTTGCCCTGTGCTTGCCTTTTCCGCGAGCGTTTTAGCTTTTGGCGATGCGCAGTTGCGCAGGCGAAAGGCGACAAGTCAGTGCGCGCCCATTTGCACGCGCTCTCGATCGACGGTACGAGCCTGAATACGCATTCACGACGTCTTGTTCACTTCGCGCAACTCGCGGGAGCCTGCGGCAAGCGTTTGGGAAAAGCCCGTTTCGCCCGCCCACGTCACGCGAGCGTGTGCGTGCGTTTGCGCCGCCGCATCGACGCCGTGAGAATCGCAAGAAATTGTGCGCGATACACTTACACTGGCACTGAGAGTTCAGCGCTGGCGTTACGGGTACCCGAGGGCTCTCGACTGCGCTGTGCCCTGCACCTGCGTCGGCACCTGCACTGTGCACCTACAGTGTGCTGACAAACCCGGGGCGCCAAGCGTGATCCGCCGGACCAAAGCGCACGGAGATCAGGCAGGCCTTTTGGCACTTGGCTCCAGCGCACAGTCTGAAGCGCTGAGATGGCGTGTCACCACCTGAACATCGAAAACACCCTCCAACGGCTGCCTCGCCGTTGATCCTGATTCGACCTCGCTCTGCTGTCCCGGCGCTGCACCTCCAAGCCTGAGCGCGGAGGAGCTGCTGGAATTCCTCAACTTTTCTCCAGGCATTTCGGCCATCACTCAGCTGGAGAATGTCTTCTCTGCCGCGCGCGATGCCTGGCTGGACTTTCACGACAGCCGCCGCGCCATAGGGGGTGCTGGGCCCGTCCGCGCGCCTGAGCAGCCGATCCGCAGTCTGCCAGCCCCTGATCCACAAGCGGCTGGAACAATCTTTGGACAAGTCGCGGCACCAGCCTCCTCCGCTCGGCCTGCGCCTGCAGCTTCAGCACGGTGCCAGGCGCAGAGTTGCGGCACTGGGCTGTGCGCTGTGCATGCACAAACCCCAAATCGCCGTTGTTACAACGATTTCCGCGAGCCGCCGTTTACTTACACTGTTGACGAGGGTGATTCACTCGCTGCGGAGCGGTGTTGGAAAGCTGTGCTTGTCGAGAGACAGGCCAGAACCGTGCAAGCAGCGAAGACTATCTTGGTTACAGCATCTTGCTGACGCTTGTTGACGACCGTCGGTACCAAGATCTCTGGCCTCCGGGCCCGGCGGCGCCGGCTCCCGGGCACCTGGGACAGGTCATGGCGGATCCGTCGGTGGACGAGGTCATTTTGCAGGCGCAAGACGGTGCGGAAGGTTGGGATGCTTTGCCGTTTGCTCGGTTGGACATGGAGTGCGACGATGAGGTGGGAGGCTACGAAGTACCGCAGGTTGCATCGCGGATGCGCTTGGCTGCTCACAGTCTCTTTGTTCTGCATCGCCATTGCCTTTGCTTTGTCAGGTACGCAAAGTGCGGCCCCCGAGCGCTTGCGAAGGTGTGCTTGGGAAGGGGAAAAGCGCCCTGCAGGCCACGCCATTCTCCGTGCTGAGAACTTCAACACGCTGCCGCACGCCAGGCGCCCGCGGCATACCAAGGCGCCCTCGCTTCTTTGTTTTGAGAGCGTCGCACTATCTTGTCCGGCCTGCGTTCCATCAAGTCTTGCGAGGCGCTCATGCTGGGAAAACGCCCTGGCATGCGGGTTTCGGCCCGTGTCGTGAACCCTCTCACGTTCCGCCCAGAGCACAAGATCATGGGTTTCTTCTCGGAGCCTTTCGTCATCACCACGAACCGCGCCAAGGGCCGCGGCGAGGGAACGTGCTGCGCACGGCACCCGTGCAGGTCCCCAGGGGGGACGGAGTCTGCGCGCAAGCTGAAGGACTTTGCAACGCTCAAGAGCTGCTGCCTACGCCGCGCCAACCCCGAGTTGCAGGAGCGCGAGGGGCGCATCGGAGATTCGTAGAGACGGTTTCGCTTGGATGGGGAAAGGTCTTTGCACACGTGCAAGAGGTGTTGATGCAACCAATTGGTGTT
>JAFLJL010006230.1:7500-11946 GCA_018398815.1 Conus ventricosus | reverse complement strand
TATGATCATGCACACACTGCGGATGACGTGCATAGCATGCACTGTGGAAATGGAAAGAATGAAGGAAGTAAGGAAAATGAGTGTTCGATATTGAACGATACTGACTGGATGACACGGGAAACGACTGAATGAAATGCGAGCTGGCAGCTCTTCAGTCGGCACTACCCAGGTATGCAGCCCGTTGTGTAAACGAGTGTTGATTGTAAAGCGCTTAGAGCTTGGCCTCTAGTCGAGAATAGGCGCTATATAAGTATTCATTATTATTATTATTATATCTACATTGCAGGAGGCCTTTTTTCCTACAGTCAGGGAAATATACGGGCAGGTATATAGAGCCAGTGATGGTCCAAGAACCCAGCATCTACTGTGGAACAGATCTTGAATACAACCATGCTGTCCATATCTGCCCCTGAGCAGAGGCTCAGTTGAACTCTCGGTTCTATATGAATCCAGGCATGGATTAATCTCTCTCTCTCTCTCTCTCTCTCTCTCTCTCTCTCAGAAAAAGAGAGAGAGAGAATGTGTATGGGTGTCTGTGTGTGTTTCTGTGTGTGTCTGTGTGCTTGTGTCTGTGTACGTTCATATTTAAGAAAGAGAGAGAGAACTCTGAACTCTGAACTCTGAACCATTTTAATGAATAGGCCTTCGGCCCTTGACACTGGGTATGGTTACACAAAATAAGCCAAAAAGTACTGAAAGTAACAATGAAATCCACAAACAATTCAAGCATTCTGTTTACATATGCCTTAATTTAAATGCTTTGACTAGGAATATAGCCAAGCGCACAAACACATTCTTATTTTCACATGCTAACAGAAGAGTTAATTTGAAAGTTGATGGATTGTTATAGTACTTAGCCGGGATATAGTGGTGTCTTAGAGCCTCGTACCTCGGACATTGTAAGACAAAATGAACTTCCGTTTCTTTTTGGGATTCACAGAAAGGACACGCCATCTCTTCCTCTGTTACGTTAGTTCTAAAACGGAGTCTGTGAATATTGATTTGTGCCACGCCAAGTCGGAAGCGAATGAGACTGGTTCTAGCTTCAATATGTTTCAGATCCAACAAATATGATGAAAGCTCCAAACTACTTTTAAATGTACGGTACAATGAGAAACGTTCACTAGCAAAAAGCTGATGAGACCAATGTTCTTTGAACTCACTAATTAGCCTGTCACGAAAATTGGCAAGAAATTCCTTTTCATCTTCGACCCCTGATTTTCCCAAACTTCTTGAAATCCGTATTTGTACAACGTAAAACAAACAGACGAGGCCCATGTATTCCGATTTTGCTCATGAAGGTAGAGTAACATCTTGTAAGCTTTTAACGGCAGTCGATGTTCTGGCATCTTGAGAAGTTTAAGCCAATATTTAATGCATCTCACATATATATTAATATACAGGGGAAATCTGCCGAGTTCACCGTAGATCATTGCATTCGGTGTTCTGATACTAACATTTAGAAAACGCTTCAGAGCGAAGATATGGACTTTTTCTATTATGTCATTATTTGCAATAAGACCCCAAACTTCCGCACCATAGTTCAGCATCGGTTGTACTTGGGCATCAAACAATTTGAAACATATTTTGGGAGATCTTTCACCAATCGACCGCAATAACTTAAAATGTTAATTACCCCCTTCTTTGCACGTCCAGCCAATTCCTTTAAGGTGTGGGAAATGACAATCTGGTTGATAAAAAAACACCTAAATATTTATTACATGTTAACTACCGACATCTTAGTCTGTCCATAAAACCAAATTTCTCTTATTGATAAATGCCCACCATTTCTGAACACAACAATGTCGGACTTGTCAAGATTTACCGACAAACCAAGACTCATTGCAGTATCGTGTAGCACATTCAGCTGATTCTGAAGACCAGTTACAGAGTCGGATATTAATATTATGTCGTCTGCAAACATAAGGATAAGTATTCTAGTAAGTCGGGAATCAACTGAAGACCATGCTTTCCCTTATTAACGATTTCACATGCCAATTCATCAATAAAGAGTGAGAATAATACAGGACTACAGACATCTCCTTGTTTAAGCCCTAAAGGACACATAAAGGTATCACTTAACTCACCACTGCTCTTACTCTTGCTTTAACTACATGATACATACTAGTTATAGCGTGATACATTCTTCCACGAATACCTCTTTTCTTCAGAACATTCCACAGTTTTGTGCGTACAATCGAGTCAAAGGCTTTTCTGAAGTCTATGAATGCGACATATAATTTTTTATGATACGATAATTGTTTCTGTATCATCGCAAATAAAGTGAAGACATGATCAATGGTACTGTATTTCTTTCTAAAACCCGCTTGACTTTCATTTATGACGTTATTTTCGTCAACCCATTTATTCAGTCTTTGATTTAAAATGTGACTATAAATTTTACCACAAACATTGAGAAGGGATATGCCCCTATAATTATCAGGAGAACCCCTATCACCTTTTTTATGAAGTGGTTGAATAATAGCTTCTGACCACTGGGATGGATAAATACCCGATGAGAACAGTTTGTTAAACAAAATTATCAGAAAAGGTACAATGATAAGAGCCGCATTTTTGAAAACTTCTCCAATTAAACGATCAGGGCCAGCTGTCTTGCCATTTTTAAGGGCACGTACAGCTGCAAAAACTTCACCCTCTGTAATGTCATTTTCAAGAGTATCTATGTCACAATTTCCATCTTCACCAATAATAACAGTTTCTGACTGATCACAAGTATTATTTTCGTTATCCTCATATGAATCAGAATGAAACACACCAGAAAAATGTCCGAACCACTCCTCTTTGCTGATCGAGCAGCCTGATGGCATGTTCGTGTTAAAAGATTTCACTTTGCTCCAGAATTCCTTGGGATTTCCTATGTTTTCGTTCAGGGACTTAACAACTTTATCACGGTGAGCCTTATGCTTTGTCCGTAGCAGTTCTTTGTACTCCCTACGTTTTTTATTATAGTGCTCTCTAATTGTTTGCTCCTCTTCAGATTCAGCATTGCTTTCCATATCTCTGTTTGTTCTAATTTGTCTGTTTTCTGTACTCCTCGATCTTGCTTTATCAGGCTTTGGCTTAAGGTTATACAGTTTGCGTAAATCCCGACGGAGCTCGCGCTTTGAATCTTTACAGTCTGAATCAAACCAAGCTGCTTTTTTATTTTTGCCAATAACAATAATTGTTTCCATACATGAACTTGCATCATGCAATGCCTCGTTAAAGCAATTAATTGCTTCGTTAACGTCAACATCAATAAGACGTGTTGCTTTTTCTAACGTATTTTTGAATTCTTCGTCAGACACTTTGCATAAAAAATCATTTACTTTTCCGTGTCCCATTTCAACTTTTCAATTTTAATATGATTTGGGGCCATACCCTGTAAACCGTCATCGTCAGTATGCCCAATACAGAGTTCAACAGGCATATGCTTAGATTCAATGCGTATGTGTCATTCAAATATGTGCATAGTTTTAGTAATACATGAGAAGTTATGAAGTAATCGACAATGCTACATCCGGTTGGAGAAATATAAGTGTAATTGCCAAAAGAAGCATCATTTTGTAGAGTACCGTTTAGTATGCACAAATCAAAGCATTTACACAAGTTAATCAATTGCTTTCCGAGGTCATTACAGACTCTATCTTTTGATGTTCGACTAGCATCATCATCATTGTCATCATCGACATCATCAATGTCACGTGATGGGTCCACACCTAAGTCTTCACTGCTTTCACATGCATTTTCACCGCCAGTGCGTGCATTAAAGTCCCCCATCATCAAGAAAGGACAGTTGCCATGGGTTTCAATGAGGTCCATTATGCAATGTTCCAAGATAGTAACACCATTTGTGATTTCTGTGTCTCTATAATAGTCAGATGAACTGGGTGGTAAATAAACACCAACCAGAAGAACAGTATCATCAAAAGTAAAGAGCTCCCCTGCCATTTTCACAACAATAATTTGTCATATTCCACATGTACTTGTTCAACATAATTTAACAGCTCTTTCTTCACGAGTAGTGCAAGACCACCAGACAAACGTGCAGTCACTCCTTCAGACAACCAAACCCCAGGTATTACAAAAACATCATAATCAGGAAAAAGATAGGATGGAAAGTTTGTAGCAAACGTTTCAACCAGTAAGCAAAAATCAAAAATTGCAAAGATAAGCCTACAGTTCCGAGTTGAAAACCTGTGAAATTCCTTCTCTATTATACGTTACAAACTTCAGCCTTTTGTCAACATGGGCGGGCCGAGTCCCTATTTTTTCCCTTTTTTTTGCCTGTCTGTCTGTGGTTTCGTAAAGTGTAGTTTGTCGATTGCCAGTTCTACCTGTGCATGAATGACTTCTTTGTTGAGTAGACCGTGTGTTACGTGTAGTACCTGGTGTCCCTACCTCATTTTTCGCTGTGTGGTTATTCTCGGTTCCGTTGTGTGCTGC
>JAFLJL010006230.1:0-2500 GCA_018398815.1 Conus ventricosus | reverse complement strand
TCAGTCACATGCGCTGTTTACAACTGGACAAAAAAAAATGACAAATCCCTGTCATTTTTATCTTGCTTATCAGTTTCTTTCTGATGAGCAAGGAAAGGGAGGAAAGCCTTCAGATTGCATTCGCGTTCCCAAAACGTCATTCACTACGTGCGTGGGGAAAATGATTAAAACCAAGTATGTTATGTTGGTCATGACTGTCAGGGAGTAGGTATTACTCCTATATTCTTCCTAACCAATTGGAGTCGTGGCCCACATCAAGCCACAACACAGCTTCTACAGTAATAACAAGAATTTCTAAAAAGAAATAAAGTAAGGCACATGGAACAGCTTGCTCGCACAACGTTTTCAAGGTCTCAGACTTCTCATCTGTGTAACTCAGAGAGAAAGTCTTCGTTCCATCAAAAATGATTGCTTGTACCCAACCCATGTCTCAGTCCCAGGCTTTTAACTTGTGTGGCTATAATTCATCTTTTACACAGACGTTCATCTCCCTTTCCTCTTCGCTGATATCATTCTCCAGGGAATCCCGTCCGAGTTTTTTCCCCTTCAGTCACGTTAGTGAGCAGGCAAATTACTTCTAGACATCTGTGAAAATAAATTAGCTGCGCTAACAGCAATGACGACCATTGAGCGTATCAGCGCGTTTGAAGACAGCTTGCCTCCCGTCTTGTGGACAGCTCTTTTCTCCCTTGGGGGATGGGCGGGAAGACATGGCAAGGGGAGGCGAGCGAGAGAGAAGACAGTGTGCCCAAATTAATGGTTATGCTCATGAAAGGTTCCCTCGTCTGGGCTGACCCTGGACATTTCAGTTGATAAAGATTAAGTCCATCACTGACAGAACAGCTCAGGTGTGGAACCGTGGTGTGTGTGTTTTGTGTGTGTGTGTGTGTGTGGGTTTGTGTGTGTGTGTGTGGTTAGTGTGTTAGTGTGTTAGTTGGTGTGTGTGTGTGTGTGTGTGTGTGTGTGTGTGTGTGTGTGTGTGTGTGTGTGTGTGTGTGGTTTTCAGCATGGGTTTGTCCATCTCTTTTTATGTTCATTTCTTACTGTAACGATCGCAATTTGTAATATAACTTCTTGAAAGTTTGTGCTTTCATGTGTCATCATGTGTCATAGCCACAAGAATAAACCAAAGACCAGTCTTCTTCTTCTTCTTCTTTTTCTTCTTCTTCTTCTTCTTCTTCTTCTTGGCAATGGACATTAACGTTAATGTCCAGCAGTTGGGGGAGAAAAACTTTATTGGGCATGGCCAGTGGGGGGCCCCTTTGGCCCTGAGGAAAGCTTCAAACTGTGCACATTGCTTTGGACTGTGCTCAGCAATGACAAAAAAAGGGACAGTGCATTAGCCCCATAGTGGCTCAGCAGGATTTCTATGAGGTGAAGGGAGTCAGCCAGGGTGGTGGGCTTTTTTTCACTGACAGTTGCTGTCCGTGGAGATTTTAGGCATGAAAAAACAGAAAATCCAAGATATTACTATATAGATATTACTATATACAGCAGTCAGCTATTTCCATAACACATTTTTTTTTATGTCCAATAGAGTCTATGTTTTCTCAGGCTTAACATCGATGCACATTGTAGTTTATCTCTCGAGTACATTATGGTGCTGCAAAACCATGAATTTATTGTTGTTGGACACGTCATGCAGGTCAGTCCTCTATCCACTTACCCCCCCGCCCTCTTGGTGAATTGACCTCGGTGAATATCTGTCCATTTAAAACCGGAGAATAATTTTCTCGTGCAATCATCAATTTCCAAATGTATCCGTGTTTGTTTGGGGGTGCAGTCACAAACTTGTGAAAAAACGTCGCATAATAGATCATATACATATGTGTGTGTGTGTGTGGGGTGTGTGTGGTGTGTGCGTGCGTGCGTGCGTGCGTGCGTGCTGCGTGCGGCGTGCGTGCGTGCGTGCGTAGTACATACATACATAATACTACATGTACACACACACACACACACACACACACACACACACACACACAACACAGACACACACACAGACAACACACAGACACACAGACGCACACACACCACCACACACACACACACACACACACACACACACACACACACACACACACACAACACACACACACACATCAGTTTTACCTCCTTTTTTTTCCAGGGCAAGTGCTGAAGTTGCTGTACATGTCAGACCATCCTGTTGGTTACTACATAGAGACGAAAATGACGTTTTAACCCTACCTGAATGTGACCAGGGTTCCTCCCATCCTCCATTTCACAGCAACAGAAACATATAAAGTATTTCTACAATGCTCTCTGTCACACACACACACACACACACACACACACACACACACACACACACCACACACACACACACACCACACACACACACACACACACAAAGAGAGGGGAGCGGAAAAGAGAGAGAGAGAGAGGAGAGAGAGAGGGGAGAGAAAAGAGGGGAGAGAGAGAGAGAGAGGATCCCAAACAATCTCTGTCTTTCTCTGCCTCTCTCTCTCTCTCTCTCTCTCTC
>JAFLJL010006229.1:0-11081 GCA_018398815.1 Conus ventricosus | reverse complement strand
CATTCTTTTGGTTTCAGGTTTAAAACAAACTGTTTAAAATTGGAACTACAGGTTGCTTTCCACCTCTTGGCGGAAACCCCTCATTTTTCCCATCCCCAAACTGGAAAAGATCTTTCTAATCATCTAACTACGTCCCATAGCTTTGACCAGCTTTTGTCTGTAAATTGATGGAAAAAATGGTCAATGCTAGGCTCATGTGGAACTCGAAACCGATGGCCTTTTGGCGAAAGAACAGTGTGGTTCCGGCAAACATCTTTAGTACAGTTGACCATTTGATTCGTCTGGAATCTACATTTAGGAACGCTTTTTAAACAGACAGCATGCAGTGGCAATTTTCTTCGATTGGAGAAGGCCTACGATACCCCCTGGAAGTCGGGGAAAACTTCATGATCTTCACGATTCGGGGTTTTTCGAGTCATCTTCCGCTTTTTATTCAAAATTTTTTGGAAAGAACGACAGTTTCAGGTCCGGGTTGGCACCACTCTCTCTGATGTTAAACGAGCAGGATTTGGGTTGTTCCACAGGGGAGCATACTGTCCCTGCCCTCTTTAGCTAAAGATCAACAACATTTTTTCAATCAGTTCAGCAGGGTTCAGACGCCATTGTTTGTGGATGTTTCGCTGTCTACGCAATGGAAGCCTGTACCCGAGGTGTCCAGCGCAGGCTCCAGCTTTGCGTAGAAAAAATCCATCGGGGGGCGGTTGAAAACGGTTTCCCCTTTTCTCCAACAAAGACGCAGTGATTCACTTCCATAATTTTCCGTCAGTTTTTCCCAGACCCATGAACTTCAAGTAGGGAAATCTCCATCCCAGCTGTTAAAGAGGCCAAATTTCTGGGAGTCATTTTTGACCAAAAACTTTCTCAGCCTTTATTAAAACCTCAAAACTGCTTCCCAGAAAGCACTGATATTTCTGGGGGTCTTTACGCACATGACTGGGGCGTGATAAGAAAACTTTGCTGCACCTCTACAGAGCCTTGGGTCCTTTCCCAAAATTGGACTATGGTTGTGCTGTCTACGGCTCCGCAAGACCCTCTTACCTCAAAATCTTGGACCCTATCCACCATCAAGGGGTTGTCTCTGTCTTGGAGCGTTCCGCACCACCCCCGTGTACAGCTGTACGCGAGGCGGGCGAACCTTATTGTCCAACCCCAGGCTGAAACTGTCTTTAAATTATTATACCGACTGTTCTCAGAACCGCAGAATCCCGCTATGACTGTGTCTTTGACCTCCATTCCAAAGTTAAGTTTGAAAACAACCTAAATTATTCGCCGTTTGGTCTTCGTATGCAGCCTCACGTGCGGAATGCAGGTCTAAACCTGGGAGTTGTTTGATTTTCCAAGTTTCCGGATCAACCTCCGTGGACCTTTTTTACACCAGAGATTCGTTTCGATCTTGCAGCTTTTCGCAAGAGGTCTACCAGCTCTTTGGCGTACAAGGCATTGTATGCTGACCTCTGTTCGAAATTCCCATCCTATCAAAAAGTTTTCACTGACGGTTCCAAGTCTGAGGATGGAGTGGCCTGTGCGGCCTACTGCCCGGGGTCCTTCTCAGATACTGTTGGAACATATCCATTTCCCATGCTTCTGTCTATTCCCGCTGAACTTACTGCTCTGGTACTGGCTTTGAAGATAATCTCACATTCTTCAAAGAGGGACTTTTGGTTCTGTCGGATTCCCCTGTCAGCTTTGGAAGCCATAGTGGCCGCAACCTTCAGCATCCCGAACTTTTGCTTTCTTTGAACTTTTTAGCAAGTTTAAAGCGGACGGTTACAACATTACTCTTGCTTGGGTTCCCGGTCATGTTGGCATCGGCGGGAACAAAAGGGTTGATCGTTTAGCCAAAAAGCCACAAGGGAAATGTACAACATTTTATCCCTGTTCGATTGAAAACCAAAATTTAAAACGAATTTTTAAGGGAAACCCTTGGCAGGGTTTGGAAACACAGCGATAAAAAACCTTTCAGACCGTAAAAACCTTAAGGATTTCCCTCCCACCCGTGGGAGGTCGTAAAGAGGCGGTTCTGTGCCCGGCGCAAACGGCCATTCGTATTTTACCCTGCTTACCTTTTAAAAGATAAAGAACCCCGGGGGTGTTTCCCTGTCATGCCACTCACAATGAACATGTTTTTTAGAGTGTTGGGACTTGCACGATGTGGACACAAAATTTTACGCGGAGTCCATGAAGATCCTGTTCAGGGATGTCCCCCCTGATGTGACCCTTGAGTTTTTGAGAGAGATTAACATTTTTTATCTGATTTAAAAATTTACGGAAGAAGTTTTTTAAAACAAAGTTTCGGGTTTGCGTTGTGACGATGTCATTTAATGAGATGTATGAAAAGTGGTTTTTTTTTTTTTTTTTTATTTTTTATATGACTGGTGAGTTGTTTTTAAAAGTGGTGACACCCCTGTAGGGCCCCTTTGCGGTCGGCTGGGCTATAGCAACATTATCTTATCTTATTCTTATTTTCTGGCATTGAAGTAATTTCACAATCTACGAAGGGGACTTCTGGTTCTGTCGGATTCGCTGTCAGCTTTGGAGGCCATAGCTGGCCGCAACCTTCTGCATCCAGAACTTTTACATTTCTTTGAACTTTTTAGCAGTGAAAGCGGACGGTTACAACTACCTTGCTTGGGTTCCGGGTCTGTTGGCATCGGCGGGGAACGAAAGGGTTTGATCTTTTTAGCCAAGAACCCCACAAGAGAGAAACTGTCCAACATTTATCCCCCCTGTCAGATGTGAAACCCAAAATTAACGATTATGTGAGAGCCCTCTGGCAGGGGATTGGAACACCAGACGGTAACAAATTTTTTCAGATCTGTCCAACCTTAAGGACTTCCTCCCATCTACGTCGGGTGGTCGTAAAGAGGGAACGGTTCTGTGCTGGCTGCAACGGCATTCGTATTTTACCATTCATTACCTTTTAAAGAGTAAAGGGAAGCTCCGTGGTGCATTCCTTTGTCATGCGCCACTCACAATGAAACATGTTCTTTTAGAGTGTTGGGACTTGCACGTTTGTGGGGACACAAACATTTTACAGCGGAGTCATGAAGATCCGTTAGGGATGTCCCGCCGACGTGACCCTTTGGGAGTTTTGAGAGAGATTAACATTTTTCTTCTGATTTAAGATTTTACGGAAGAAAGATTTTTAACAAAGTTTCTGGTGCGTTCTAGACGATGTATTTAAAGAGATGTTTTGAAAGGTGTTTTTTTATTTTATTTTTTTTATGATGGTGGGTTGATTTTAACGTGGTGACAGCCCTGATGTGGCCCTTTGCGGTCGGCTGGGCTGTAAGCAACATTATCTTATCTTATCTGGTGTGTGTGGTGTGTGTGTGATCAGGTGGGGTGACATTACTGAGAGCTGCTGCCAAGAATCATGCCGTGTCACCGTTGTCTGTGATCCTCAGGATTATGACAGGTTTTGTAGTCCTAAGGATTGTGACAGGTATGTAGTCCTCAGGATTGCGACAGGTATGTAGTCCTCAAAATTAGGAAGTATGTAGTCTCAGGTTGTGACGGGGTAGTAGTCCAGGCATATAATACCCAGGATTAGGGACAGGTATGTAGTCCTCGGGATTATGACAGGTATGTAGTCCTCAGGTATTATGACAGGTATGTAGCCCTCGGGATTGTGCAGGTATGTAGTCCTCAGGATTGTGACAGGTATGTAGTCCTCAGGATTGTGACAGGTATGTAGTCCTCGGATTATGACAGGCATATAATACCCGGATTAGGACAGGTATGTAGTCCTCAGGATTAGACAGGTATGTAGTCCTCGGGATTGTGACAGGTATGTAGCCCTCAGGATTAGGACAGGTATGTAGTCCTCAGGTTAGGACGGTTGTGTGATCCTCAAGATTATGACAGGTGTGTATCCTCAAGATTTGACAGGTGTTGTAATCCTCAAGATTATGACGGTGTGTAATCCTCAGGATTTGACAGGTGTGTTATTCCAGGCAGGGACATTTGAGTGATCTAGAAGATTATGGTGAGTGTGTGGGTGTGGTTCTGAGGATTTTGACAGGTGTGTTATTCACAGGCAGTGACAGTTGAGTGATCTAGAAGATTATGGTGAGTGTGCGTGTGTGGTTCTGAGGATTTTGACGGTGTGTTATTCACAGGCAGTGACAGTTGATGATCTAGAAAAATTATGGTGAGTGTGTGTGTGGGGTTTTCTGAGGATTTGACAGGTTGTGTTTTCACAGGCAGTGACAGTTGAGTGATCTAAAAGATTATGATGAGTGCAACCCCACACAAGAAATGTCAGTGGAGTTTTCCACATGATTATGATAGGTGAGGGATGTGCAGAATGTTGAGGTGGTGTGATCCAGGGATTATGACAGGTGACTGATCCACATGATTATGATAGGTGAGGATGTGCAGAAGTTGAGGTGCGAGTGATCCAGGGGATTTTTGACGAGTGGGGGATCCATAGGATTATGAGAGGTCTGTGATCCCAGGATAAATGACAGGTGATCCACGGTTTATGACGGGTTTGTGTGATTCATAATCATAGAGTACTGACAGATGTGATATCTTGAGTACAACACGTGCATGATTATCAGGATTATGACAGATATTTAATCCTAAGCACTATGGCAGGGTGTGGTTTTGAGTATAAGATGTCATTGCACTTTTCTTTCTGGTGCATTTTAATGTTCCCCCTGGTGCAGTGGTGAAGAGGGGAATGGCAGTCAGTGAGCGTAGAGGGAAGAATGAACTTGTTCCTTCTTGCCATCCAAATCGTCTGTCCACCCCCATAACTTGGGATGACTTCAGTAACTTTGTGACCTTGGTGGTACTGAGGGACCAGTGACTTTGAAAACTGCTATCCCTGAAAGTTTCTTATAGCTTTGTGATCTTTGAAATTCCCAGTGATTTATGTTTGATTACGGGTGACTTTTGTGATTTCATATTAAGGGATTGGTGATTTCAGAATTACTGACTTTGTTGACCTGAATACTACTGATTTCCTGACCTTCAAAGTAAAGGGCATTAGTTTTGTGATTAGCTGTACAGAGTTTATGGACAATAAAGATTTGGGTGATGATTCAGTGAGGAGAAGATGAAAACGTTGATGTTTTTGTCTGTCGTTGGGCAGAGGTGACAGGAATATGAAAGTTGTTGACGTGTTGACCATCATTGAGCAATAGGAAGAAGGTTGTTGACGTGTTTTACCATTTTGAGCAAATGAAGAAGGTTGTTGACATGTTGACCATCATGTGAGGAAAATGAAGAAGGCTGTTGACATGGGTTTACCATATGTGAGCATATGAAGAAGGCTGTTGATGTGTTGACCATCATGTGAGCAATATGAAGAAGGTTGTTGACGTGTTGACCATCATGTGAGGACTATGAAGAAGGCTGTTGACGTGTTGACCATCATGTGAGCAATATGAAGGTTGTTGACATGTTGACCCTCGTGAGCAAAAAGGAAGAAGGTTGTCGACGTGTTGACCATCATGTGAGGACTATGAAAAAGGTTGTCGATGTGTTGACCTCATGTGAGCAATAGGGGAAAAAGGTTGTCGACGTGTTGACCCTCATTTTGAGCAATAGGAAGAAAGGGTTTTCGACGTGTTGACCTCATGTGAGCAAAAAGGAAGAGGTTGTTGGGCGTGTTGACCATCATGTGAAGAATATGAAAAAGGTTGTTGACCTGTTGACCATCATGTGAGCAAAATGAAAAAGGTTTTTTTGAGCATGTTGACCATATTTTGAGCAAAATGAAGAAGGTTGCTGACGTGTTGACCCTCATGTGAGCAATAGGAAGAAAGGGTTTTTGACATGTTGAACCATCATGTGAGCAATATGAAGAGGTTGTTGACGTGTTGCCATCATGTGAAGAATATGAAGGTTGTTGACATGTTGACCATCATGTGAGCAATATGAGAAGGTGTTGACATGTTGAATAATGTGAGCAATATGAAGAGGTTGTTGACGTTTGACCTCATGTGAGGACTATGAAGAAGGTTGTTGACGTGTTGACCATCATGTGAGCAATATGAAGGTTATTGAGTTTGACCATCATGTGAGGATATGAAGAAGGTTGTTGACGACGTGTTGACCATCATGTGAGGACTATGAAGAAGGTTGTTGACGTGTTGACCATCATGTGAGGATATGAAGAAGGTGTTGACGTGTTGACCATCATGTGAGGACTATGAAGAAGGTTGTTGACGTGTTGACCATCATGTCACAGGGTGGTGGCCGAAATGCAGGCTAGCCCCGGGGAAGGACACCGCCTGGACACTCGCAAAGACCTGGCTCTCAAAGGGAGGTGTGTCCTGTCACTCATGGCACAATGTCAGCATGAAGTCATGAAAAGACCTGGCTTCAAGGGTAGTGTGTCAGTCATCCCTGGACTATCAATAAGTCATGGCAGCGTGTCTGCAATGAATCACGCATATGTCGTCATATCATGGTGGTGTCACCTTCAAACATAAGTCATGCAGCATGAAGTCACTGCAATATGTCGTCATATCATGGTGGTTGTCACCTTCAAACCATAAAGTATGGCAGCGGTTGCATGAAGTCACTGCAATATGTCAATCATGGCTGGTTGTCACCTTCAAACCATAAAGTCATGGCAGCATGAAGTTTACTGCAGTAATGTCGTCATATCATGCTGGTTGTCACCTTCAAACCATAAAGTCATGGCAGCATGTCTGCATGAAGTCACTGCAATATGTCGTCATATTCTTGGCAGACTTCCCTTTGGTGATCAGCTCTACAGACATACCATTTCCACAATGAAACAATGGCCCCCGCCAGACTAGCCCCATACATTCTCTACAGACATACTATTTCCACAATGAACGATGGCCTCTCCCAGAATAGCCCATACATTCTCTACAGACATACTATTTCCACAATTAAACAATGGCCTCTCCCAGACTTAGCCCCATACATTCTCTACAGACTTACCATTTCACAATGAAACGATGGCTCCCCCAGACTGCCCATACATTGCTTTCAGACACATAGAGGACTCGGCAGGACCCAGTGATCTAGAAAGAATAAACACACAATTCTTTTGTTCAAAGTTTTCCGTGGAGATGGTATCTTCAACGGACGGTAGCTCTGTCGCTGTTTGATTCAAGGTACTCTGCAGTGGTGAAAGGGAAACTGAAATACTGAACATGGTGAAATTAGAACGGAACAGAACATGTTGATGGCATACTGATTTGATTCATGTATATTAAAATTTTGGTGCAGCATAGCATTGGTGTAGTTGTATCAATTTTTCTGTTTTGTTGTCCTGATGTTTTACAGGATACGTAGTATACTGACGTGAGAGAAGACAACGGAGCCCTTAGGGATGACTTCAGTTAAAAAGTTTAAATGTATTTGAACTTGAAATGATGGTGGTGACAGAGTGCCGAAATTGACTAGGACAGCAGACTACAATGCAGTTTAACACATGTTCTTTTGTAGTGAAGCATATTGATGTCTGTTTCAGTTTCATTGTCATGGTCTTATGTGCATAGCCACTAACTGAATAAACGGTCATAGTAACCACTCGCCTAACCAGATGTAAAGCTTTGTGTTTCTGTTTCTGTTATGATCCCGACATCGTGTGTGCAGGCCTTCACCCACACGGCGGAATATGATGCCGCCATATCAGACTACTTACCGTAGGAATACGGAGCAGGGTCTGCCCAGCTGACGCTGCGCTACGGCATGAACCCTCACCAGAAACCCGCCCAGCTCTCTCCCCCCCTCCCTCACCTGCCTCTCACAGGTACACTGTCCCTGGGGCTGGCTGTGGGGGGAGGGGAGAGGATGATGGGCAGTGGGAGTGCAGAAAGATGGAGGTGCTTGTATAGGTAGTTGCATGTATACAGGGTTTTATAGGACTGGTCTTTCAGTCCCTTCGGAGGTGCTGCTGCAGCAGTACTCCTATGCAGCACATCCACAGCCAGAATCATCGTGTCCTGGCCCACGGGGAGAAGGCTGGGTCAGGTCATCGTTAGGCAACCTGCCAGAGGAGACATTGCATGTGTGTGCATACATGTGTATCTTCATCTGTGGATTGCGCACAACAGTAGAAACTCCAAGTACACACAGATCTAATGCCAGTTAAGGTAAGGTAATGCTTATAGCCCAGCAACCGCAGAGAGCCATATCAGGGCTGTCACCACGTTAAAATCAACTCAAGTGATCAAAACAAGAAAAGAAAAAAAAAACAACCAACCATTCACACATCTCTAAAGCATACCAGAAACTTTATTAAAAATCTTTCTTCCGTAAAATCAACTAATGGCAGTTGAATTCATGAATGAAAACAGGACCTAAAGAGGGAAGAGGCGGTACAGTGCAGCCTCTAAAGACTGGATTGATCAGAATCAAGGAAAAATGTTTTAGAAACATTTTGATTGTAAATTTAGTAAGCGCGTGATCTTACGCATTTAGTCAGGGATGATCTTGTATGATGTGATTTCTGTGGTATTAGTGTCACAATATATAATGCAGTTTCTGTGGTATTAGTGTCATGCTTTATGATTTGGTTTCTATGGGATTAATGTCACACATATGACATGCTTTCTGCGGCTGGAGTTACAGTATATGATGTGGTACAATGGTATTAGTGTTGCAGTATATGATGTGGTACTATGGTATTAGTGTTGCAATATATGATGTAGTTCCGTGAAAAGGCCGTAACCTGATCACTGGCTGAACTTTAAAGCCCAATGGCTGAATTTTGAAGACAATGGCTGAACTTTGAAGACAAGGGCTGAGCTTTGAAGACAATGGCTGAACATTGAAGACATGGCTGAAATTGAAGACAATGGCTGAGCTTTGAAGACAATGGCGTCGTGTGCTTGCAGTGAAAAACGGGTCAACCGGGCTTCATAAAACCTGTGCGCGCCCTGAACCCCCTGGCAGCTGGTAAACCGAACTGCAGCTGGCACCTCGCTGCCTGCGGCCGCTTCCTTCAAACATGTCACCCCTCCCGGTCAGTGTGTGTGTGTGTTTGTGTGTGTGTGTGTTGTGTTGTGTTGTGGTTGTGTGTGTGTGTGTTTTTTTGTGTGTGTTGTGTTGTGTGTATGTGTGCGTGTTTGTGGTGTGTGTTTTGTGTGTGTGTGTGTGTGGTGTGTGTGTGTGTGTGTGTGTGTTGTGTGTAAGAGTAAAACCTCACTGCTTGTTACCAGTTCTTTTCAGCAGTCTGTCTTGTTGGTCGTGTGTGTGTATATGGAGGGGGGGGGAATGGTGAGTGTGATTTATATGTATGGGAATTGGAGTTATATTTGCAACAATATTGAAAAAAAATACTGATTTTGGATGTTTAATAATTATCTACAAAATAATTGTGTAGGTGCTCTTCTTAGGTATGTGTTGTGTGCATGCATGTATTTATTCATGCATTTCTGAATATCTATGCTTGTGTGTGTGTTGTCGTGTGTGCACGTGTACAGGGGCGGCAGTGGGAATTCCGTTTTTCAGAGGGAGAGACGAAACTCTGTCAGGTGGACGGGCCTCCCAAATTTAAACTCCCCTGGCTGTTGCTTATGCAAGGGCTCGAGGTGAGTTGGTGTTGGTACTTATACTTGTTAAAAGTCAAAGAGATGTTTTTGACCTTTATATTTGACAAATTGAGAAAGAGGTATTTATGTTTATACTTGTAGAATGGTAAAAGATGTGTTGGGTGTTTATACTTGCAAAGATGTGTAGGAGGTGTTGATGCCTATACTGGGTCAGATGTAAACAGCAAAAAGAAGTGTTGATGTTAGAACGGGGAAGACCCAGGATATTTTATGGGTAAGGAACACAGGAAAAGTTGTGGAACCTCTAAGAACATTTTCCTGTCACAGAAGTCCTGGGAAAAAATTAAGGGAAAAGTCACGGAAATCAAAGATATTTTCACTGTGACTGACCAAAAGAAGATGATGTCCATTTCATCTCACACAGGCATGTGAGCCTGAAAGAGCATAAAGATTTCATGTGGTTTCAAGATGTTAACAATTGATGTAATATCATTTTGTTTCAAAAATGAATTTTTGAGATATCTGAATGCACAAAAACATCAACAATTTACACGTTATTTCTGCTTGATATACTTTTTGTGTTGTGCATTGGATTTTGCATGTACCAGGCACAGGTTTGTTTGTGTCCTGTGTTGCGAGAGGTGGACCCACCATAGTAGTTCAGGATTCTGGGGATGTCTTTTCCAGGTGCTGACAGAATGTCGTCATCGGCGATTTCATTGCTCTGTCGACGTGTGTGACGTGACGACCGCCAAGATCATTTCCAGAGAGGTGCGTGGGGGGAAATCCAGGATGTCATAGCTGCAGTGTTGCATTGTGGGTGTCATTGATCGTTCTGCTGTTGTGTTTTTTTATTGAACATTTTCATGGCTGAGTGGATATATGTGCAATTACAATGAACCATTCTTTATTCTGTTGGTTACCTATACAAAAAACATCAGCAGGGAGCTCTTTATGATTTTCACGGGCCCCTTATTCGTGTGACCTAACATTCTGGGATGATGTGTGGACATGCTGCAGTGTGTGTGGGGTAGCTCTGTGTGTGTGTGTGTGGTGTGTCCATTACCATCATGGCTATAGGTTTTAACCTTCCTTCATTTGACAGTGCCAGTTTTGTGTGTGTTGTCCACATCATCATAGGTTTAAGTTTAAGACTAAATTCCTGTGACAGTTTTAGTTAGAGTGTGGCCATTATCATCATCATAGCATCAAACTGTGATGTGGAATCCTTACAGTGACATTTGGTGTTTGTGGTATCATAACTTCATGTTATGACGTTGCTGTTTGGTTATCATTATAACTTCATGTTATGACCTTGATTTAATCAACGGTGACAGTTTGGTGTGTTTATTAACTGTCATCATAACTTCAGGGTGTGATTGAGTTCATTTGTGGTGCAGTTTGGGTGTTAACCCTTGCAGGGGTTGATGGCATTGGCTCCAGGTTTGACCCGAGGGTTTTGAATCTGAAGAAAAGAAAATGGGGGTAGCATTTTGCAGGTAGGGAGCAAAATCATCCCTCTGACGTAGGTTAAAAAACCCCAAATCAACCCTCTGCAAAGGGGGAAAATTTGGGAGGCAACTTTAAAAATCC
>JAFLJL010006228.1:0-7500 GCA_018398815.1 Conus ventricosus | reverse complement strand
TAACTTGCTGTTGTTGTTGTTGATGCTGACGAGGACGATGACGACGATGATAATCATGATGACTATGACGATGATGAAGATATGATCACTGGTGTGGTTGTAGTTGCAATATTGGCGGTGGTGTTCATTTTCTTTCTCTTCGTTTCTTTGTTCTTCACAGGAAGAGATGGGGAGTGGTTGGGATGAGGGGGTGGTGGGGTGGTGGTGTAGGGGTAGAACTCGGTTAAACTTTGACAAAATGAATTGTCAAGTTATTGTCTAAAGTGATGCCGTCACCATCACTTCCAGTGATGATGCCGATGCTGATGACGAGGGTGATGATGATGGTGGTGTGGTTGCAGTGGTACGGATGACAACTATGACAACACCAGCTACGACGATAACAATGATGTTGATAATGACGATGATGATGATAACGATGATGATGACTACGACGACGACACGACGACACGACGACGACGACGACGACGAAGACGATGATGATGATGAATGATGATGATGACGACTACGACGATGATGATGATGCGACGACGACTAATGACGACGCGACGACGATGATGATGATAACGATGATGATGATGATGATGATAGATGATGATGATGATGATGATGATGATGACGATGACGATAATGATGACGACGTAAGGTGTGTGATGACAGTGTCCTCCAGAGAGCAGAAGTTCCACCTGGCGGCGTCCACTGATGACGTAGACGCTGTGCGAAAACTGCTGTCGGAGGGAGGCCCATCAACTGCCGGAACAGCGTATGACCCACTTTCCTTAACGTGTCCCACCTTCACATTCAACCAACCAGCCAAACAACCAGCCAGCCCAATGAAAAAAGAGAGAGACTAACTACACATTACAACCAACCAGCCAAACAACCAGCCAGCCCAATGAAAAAAGAGAGAGACTAACTACACATTACAACCAACCAGCCAAACAACCAGCCAGCCCAATGAAAAAAGAGACTAACTACACATTACAACCAACCAGCCAAACAACCAGTCAGCCCAATGAAGAAAAAACTAACAAAACAACGGACGAACTACACGTTGCAACAACAGGTCCAAACAACCAATCAACCATGAAACGAAACTAACTGGTTAAGACTAACGAAGACAACGGTAAGCAACGATACCTAGACGGTAAGATACGTAAATTCACGTGAAGAACAACGTCTAGACACCAGTCGAGGACAAGTAACAACGATTGGTCATTGTCCTTGCGGATACCTTAGGATAGTACGACAAGTACGTAGCAAGACACCACGTTTGGGAAGGCGGGGGGGATCTACATGTAACAGACGGACATGCCATTGTCCATTATTCATGACCCATCTTTGGACAGTAAGAGAAATGGGGGGGAGATCACACTGGTAAGAGTGCATGGCATTCTTTCACAGCACTCATGCTTATACCAAAATAGCCACATATCATCATTCCCTCAAAATGCGCCATCTGTTTGGACAGGGGAGCTCACCCTAGTAGCATCCATTCTGTAACAAACTGGTTGAGAGAGCGATGCAGAGGAAAAAAATGTATTGGTTGTGGGGTTTTCGTTTTCGTTTGTTCTTGCTTCTTTGGAGGTTGTTGTTGTTGTTTTGTTTCTTTTGACGATCATGGTGACTTTTCAATAAAAGTTTTTATTATGACAGGTGTCCTCAAGATTTAAAGCTACCAGCTACAACAAGATCAGATGTATTGACAGTGCCAAAAATCAAAATGGAATTTTTGTTTTAACCAAGAACTTCTGTCAGGCTCGGGAGAAACTACGTTGAAGGGATTTGTATCTGAGAAACGTCAGTTCCGTTTCGGGGGATGCAAATGTTTAACTGTAAGATAATTTTAGATACCCGGGTTTGCCATGTGATTAACAGATAAAAAGAAAATAGGAGAAGGAGGGGTTTGTTTGCCTTTAAAAGGTTAAATATTGTCACCTTACAATGACAAAAGAAAAGAATGGGGGGGGGGATGAAAAGCGCGCCCCATTCGCTCAACAACAACAACAACAACAACAACAAATCCGATTTTAATCAGTAGGCATACGCAACACAGTTTTATTGGTAGGCAAAACACATCAGTAGGCAAGCGCTGGGTTTAGAGTTGCTACAGGCATTAGCTGAAACAAGCGAATGACAGTTGGGATTACTAGATCGCCAAATGAAGGGAACCAAGACATGACACTACAGAAGCAACGCGTTTCGACTAGTAAGCCTTCTCCATGAAAGACCAACCAGAGTGACCTCTGCAAAAAAAAAAGACCTGTGAGTGCTTGGAGGTAGCGACCTTGCTGACATAGGAGTGACTGGAAAGTGAAACCGGACTTCTGTTCTCTTAGGATAATGTCACAATGAAAGCGAGGGTTTGGTTGCCCATTCCTTCCGCATTCTAGTCACCAGACTTGTTCCTCTTTTCCTTTCGAAACACCCTGGCCCCTCTTCATATACACATATGCACACCGACACACACACACACACACACACACACACACACACACACACACACACACACACACACACACACACACACACACACATACACAACACAAGTGCGCGCGCGTGCGCGTGCTTCAAACACAGGAACACACACACATACACACACACGCACACGCACGCACACTCTCTCTCTCTCTCTCTCTCTCCCTTTCTTTCTTTCTCTCTCTCTCTCTCTCTCTCTCTCTCTCTCTTCTCTCTCTCTCTCTCTCTCTCTCTCCTCTCAAACACTCACACACACACACACACACACACACACACACACACACACACACACACACACACACACACACACACCCATCCAGCCAAGCCCACTTCCATTCCTCTCTCTTGGGTGACGTGACTTCCAACACTCACCACCAGCACAGTTCAGTAAATGACGTGACTTCCAACACTCACCACCAGCACAGTTCAGTAAATGACGTGACTTCCAACACTCACCACCAGCACAGTTCAGTAAATGACGTGACTTCCAACACTCACCACCAGCACAGTTCAGTAATGTTGTTTACCAAGGATTTTGCTCCTGATTAGACACAGCCACGCACGGGCTAGGAAAGAATGTTTTTAAAAGAATGCTCACCTCAGCTTCAAGAGAACACGCATTGTGTGAGAGAGAGAGAGAGAGAGAGAAGAGAGAGAGAGAGAGAGAGAGAGAGAGAGAGAGAGAGAGAGCAATACCACCACCACTCCTCCAAATGTACAAGATAAACCTCTGTCCTCGTTGTTGAGCAATGTTCATTTTGCCTCCTGTGGTCTGGATTCTCTCTCTCTCTCTCTTCTCTCTCTCTCTCTCTCTCTCTCTCTCTCTCTCTCTCTCTCTCTCTCTCCACACACACACACACACACACACCACACACACACACACGCACACACGCACACACGCACACACGCATGCACGCACGCACGCACGCACACACACACAAAGGGAGAGAGAGAGAGAGAGAGAGAGAGAGAGAGAGAGAGAGAGATTTAGATGTGCAGTTGGTTTATCGAAAGAGATAAGAACAAGAAAAAGGTAGGGGGGGGAGAGAGAGAGAAGAGAGAGAGAGAGAGAGAGAGAGAGAGAGAGAGAGAGAGAGACAGAGACAGACAGACAGACAGACAGACAGACAGACAGACAGAGACACTTGACACTTTTTGACACTTTGATATTTTATTGTCATTACCAAAGAAGTCTTTTGA
Source organism: Conus ventricosus (assembly GCA_018398815.1). Taxonomy (NCBI): domain Eukaryota; kingdom Metazoa; phylum Mollusca; class Gastropoda; order Neogastropoda; family Conidae; genus Conus; species Conus ventricosus. The sequence continues at coordinate 3,822 of JAFLJL010006228.1, read as the reverse complement.
CAAGGGGGGAGAGGTAACAGAACAATAACATTTCCCTCTTCCTTTCCTGCAGACAAATAGTACACACTCACTCCCAGTGATCATAGGTTAACAAAAACAAATAAATTTGTAACATTTCCTTATGACCTCACGCACAGGCGTAATGCAGTAAGGTTACAACACACACACACACACACACACACACACCACACACACACACACACACACACACACACAACACACACCACACACACACACATAAGACTGACTCGACCATCCACTCAATGAAATGATGACATTATATCTTACTGATCTCATCCACATGCGATGAATGATATTATTCATTTATATATCTCATATAATGTATTATCTTAAACTTCACTATCCTTCATCTGTCTAATTTCCTATGCTTCCGCAACGAGTTTCGAAACTGATTTAATTACAGCTTCATCATCTGATGATAACACGACAGCGACATTTTGTCTTTTCACTATATCTAACGAAGAGAGAGAGAGAGAGAGAGAGAGAGAGAGAGAGGAGAGAGAGAGAGGAGAGAGAGACAGAGACAGAGACAAAGGGGAGAGAGAAGAGAGAGAGAGAGAGAGAGAGAGGTGGTGTGTGTGTGTGTGTGTGTGTGTGTGTGTGTGTGTGTGTGTGTGTGTGTGTGTGTGTGTGTGTGTGTGTGTGTGTGCACATACGAGTATCTGTGTGTTTCTGCGCGTTTTCGGATGTCAGTTGAGGATGTAAGTTGGATAATAGTGTTAAAGTGATGCACTGATTGCATTCAGAATACAACAGAAGTCAGTCCATGAGATGACTGATTACACTTCAATAAGAAACCATTGAATTAACGAACAGCCATGTCATATTCTGACGCTAATGCAAAAATAACCTGTCATCCCCTCTCTGTTACAGCTGGACAGAACAGCTCTGCACTGCGCTGCGGCCACTGGTCACTTGGCGGTCTGCAAGGTGTTGGTGAAGAAAGGGGTGGACATGGAGTTGCAAGACAAGGTCAGTGACGTCACCTCTTGTATTCGGACTGACCACGAGGTCATGTGTCGGTTGCATTTATATCAGTCAGCACAGGCGGCGGAAGCAGGGGGGGGGGGGGGGCGGGGGGGCCATGCCCCCCTCCAGAAAAATGTTGGGGGGGGGGGGCAGCCTTATATATGCCCCCCCCCCCCCCCCCCCCCTATATTGAGCACCTCCAAAAAAATCAGAGAGAGAGAGAGAGAAGAGAGAGAGAGAGAGAGAGAGAGAGAGAGAGAGAGAGAGAGAAAGAGAGAGAGAGAGAGACACAAAGAGAGAGAGAGAGAGAGAGAGAGAGAGAGAGAGAGAGAGAGAGAGAGAGAGAGAGACAAAGAGAGAGAGAGAGAGATGTTTGATGGTGCATCACCTTGTCGCCATACTTGTCATACTTCCTGTCAAACTCGCTCAGGAAAGATGTCAACACATTTCTCGGGAACCTCTCTGCAGCTGACCCACTTTGGTCACACATTACTGACCAGTACCTGACCAACATTGCCAAGAATGGCATATATGCTGATGCTATTGTAGTGCAAGCTATGGCGAGAAGGATTGGTAGGGACATACACATCGTAACAGGTCAGCAAGAGAGCTCCAGGATATGCTACCTGATGAATAATATCTTGGCGGGAGACATTGAATCATCCCTTCCACCTGTTCTTATAGGACAAATAGGCGAGGAACAGTTTGTGAGCCTAACACTTCATCAAACCAGGACAGTGAAAATGATGAAGAAAAGGAGGAAGAAAGTGTTTTCTCATCTCCTACAGAAGGTGCATCAATCGTACAGTCTCCTCCTCGTGACGACGCCAACCGACCTGCGCAGTCTCCTCGTGATGACATTGACCGACCTGCTACTGTAAGAAAACCAAAATGTCAGTCTACTGTGTGCTGCAAGGACGCAGTCAACCCCTTTCAGCCACAGAGCGACACAGTCCTCTCCAAACTGACCAGGGTAAGTTCAGGAAGGCCCCGCTATTTCCAAAGATCTTGGTTCCAGCAATACCCTGGCTTCACCTATGCACAAGAGACAACAAGGTATGTTGTTTCTTCTGCATGAGGGCTAATCATCAAGGCTGCAAACCTGATGCAGCGTTTGTATGGAGCGGTTTTGACAACTGGGAGAAAGCACTGGAAAAGTTCTCAAGCCATGAAAAATCATCTTCACATGGAGCAGCCGTGTATGACGTAAACTGTAGGCAGTCTACAACGTCAGTGTATGCTCCAGTGACGTGTCAGCATGAAACAGAACAAACGAAACACCTGATGAACGAACTAAAGAGCCTTCAGTTTCTCCTGTGTCAGGGTCTGCCTCTCCGTGGACATGACGAGCAGGAAGGCAACCTTCAACAGCTGCTCAAGTTCTGCTTTGGAGAGGGCTGCAAGGAAAAAACAAACACAGGTTCAAAATATGTCATATGATATAGTCAACGAGATCCTCAGGATTATGGCACATAAAGTCTTGCGATCTGTTGTACGTGAAATCAGGGAAGCGAATTGGTTTTCGATACTAGCTGACGAAACCCGTGATGTTGCAAACAGGGAGCAGGTTGTAATTTGCATAAGATGGGTAACTGAGCAGTTTGAAGTCATAGAGGAGCCTGTGGGACTGGTGCATGTTGACAGTACCTGTGCTGAGACCATTTTTAATGCGCTAAAGGATTCCTTGATCAGGCTGGACTTGCGCCTACGACGGGGCCAGTAATTTTCAGGGTCACGTTTCAGGAGTTGCAAAACGGTTCCAAGATGAGGTCCCGTCAGCAGTGTCCGTACACTGTTTGGCACACTCAGTCAACCTTGTGTTACAAGAGGCTTCCAGAAAGGTCAAAGTAATAAGAGATGCCCTTGACTTTGCCACAGAGGTCATTCAGTTGATCAAATTATCACCAAAACGACAGATCCTTTTTGAAACAATCCAGCATGAAACATCAACTTCGTGCAGCCCGTCCATTAAACCACTGAGAGAACAGGAAAAGGCCGACTCTAAGCCACTTTCACCCTCCACCGAGTTTTTGGGCGAAAGTGGCCTAAAAGCCGCCTTTTCCTGTTCTCTGACAAGTAAGACTTCAATAACCAAAAATAACGATTATCTACAAACAAACATACTGTGCAGGGTTATCCGTTTTTAATACTAATTTACTAAAGTTTTCAGAGAGTAGCGTAGGGGAAAGTAGCCAGGACTGAACACGCCCCATAGAGTAACGTAGGGAAAAGCAGTTGTGGCTGAACGCGCCCATATACACGGTGGGTGCACCAGGCTATCCGATTACTTCACGGTATGTTAATTACAGCGTGGGGAGAGCCCTGACAAAACCCGTTAAGGTTAAGTTGCCCTCAGAACAGACAGACAGACAGACAGACAGAGAAGAGAGAGAGACAGACAGAGAGGCGCCCATGCACACACTCACACACACTAAGACACACACACACTAACACACACACAGGCACACTAACACACACACACACACACACACACTATTTAAAAAAATGTGCCCCGGTTTACAGTAGCATACCCCCGCCTACAGTGGCGTGCTCCCTGTCTACATTGCAGGTGTGTATCCGGCCAAAAAATCAATACTGCTGCACTCCCTCCCTACCCCACTCCTTCCTGCCAGCTTGCTCGATCGCACCATATGACATCAGCCAACACTGCTCGCGTGGCGTCGCTGTCACAGCCTGGCCAATCAGCGGGCGCTCACATGACTAGGTAACCCACACATTCTTTCGCTGACAGTCGGACGAGCAGGACGGTTTACTTGTGCGGTGGGTGTGTTATTTTAATAACCGGTTTACTGAAACAGAATTGTGTATCTT
>JAFLJL010006227.1:0-7500 GCA_018398815.1 Conus ventricosus | reverse complement strand
GTGTTGTGAGTGTGTGGTGTTGTGTGTGTGTGTGTGTGTGTGTGTGTGTGTGTGTGTGTGTGTGTGTGTGTGTGTGTGTGTGTGTGTGTGTGTGTGTGTGTGTGTGTGTGAGAGAGTTGTGTGTGTGTGTGTGTGTGTGTGTGTGTGTGTGTGTGTGTGTGTGTTGTGTGTGTGTGTGTGTGTGTGTGTGTGTGGAGAGAGAGAGAGAGAGAGAGAGAGAGGAGAGAGAGGAGAGAGAGAGAGTTTTATTATTTAAGTAATATCATCATGAGCTGATGCAACTGTTTTGTTGTTTACAGCCGCGGTGTAATGATGGCAGAAGGAGCTGAATATCAGCCGGACGAGGCAGTGCCCCCCAGTGAGGACGAGGATGAGGAGGACGAGCCATTGTCTGCTCTCAGACGTAAATATAGGACTGATTGTTCAAGTGATGATGAGCCGCTTATTAATAAAGCGAAACAATCTGCTGACAATGCACTTGATGCAGCAAAACGTGCGAGCTTGGAAGAGGCTAAAAAGCGTCAAAAGAGACATTGGCCCACCAAGCCTCACTTGACAACATCCTTGGATCAAATGGATGCGTTCGCGTTCCGATCAAAGCTGATGGCAATTGCTTTTTGAAGCTGCAGTGACACACATCGAAGGCGTGACAGCCAGTGAACTACGGGCCAAGCTGTGTGATCTTCTCCTGACAGAGAGGCAGCTGTTCATGCCATTTCTGGGGGCTGAGGCGCGTGACATGGACAACACTGCTTACATCGATGCCATCGAGGACCTCGGACTGAAGGCAGATGGTCCACAAGCATTGCTGATCTCTTGCCACTGGTCCTGGCAGAATGGACCAAAAGGCATGTGGAGATCTTTACAAGCGGGGGGTCCAAACTCAATGTGGAGCCGATAAACGCAGGAGAATTGACAAATCCAAATATCAGTCTTGCCCTGTTTCAATGCGACCCTCAACTCTACGATGCCTGCATGTTCATTCCGCAGCCCACAGAGCAGTCCAGCTATGACTCAAGCGGTGTGTGACACAGAATGACACCTTCCCTGACACTTCAGCAAGCCATGCATCTCCAGGGTCTCCTCAGCAGCATTCCACCCCAAGAAAGCAGGGCCTCTACAATGCCCCACCAAAAAAGAAACTGTCAATGGAAACGTTCTGCCAACCCACAAACGTGAAAAAAGAACGTTAGAAAGGCTCTGAAGCTGCAAGGTAAAGAACATGTAGCTCAGTCAGGAAAAACCATTCAGCAAAAGGACATACGCTCTGTCGACTGCACCAAATGCAGGTTTGATTGTAAAAAAAAATGAAAATGATGATCGCCAGGCAATTTTCGACATTTTCTATGCCTTGCCATCCTATGACAGACAAAAGCAGTTTGTATGCTCAAATATCACTGAACAAGAGAGCAAGACCATACTCGGCAAGGACAAGTGTCCATTACCCAAGAAACGCATCGTAGCCAGATCCTATCACTTCACCATCAATGGGCAGCAGGGTCAGGGTGTGCAAGAAGTTTTTTCTTGCGACCTGGATGTTGGAGAGGGCTATGCCAACCATGCCATGGCCAACAGCGACATGGGAACCTTTACAGGAGGTGATGGACGGGGAAAACACCAGCTCACAACAGGACACAGACAGCTGCGGTGGAAGACGTACGAGAGCACATCGATCCTTCCCCTGTGTTGAGAGTCACTACACAAGAAAGGACACCAAGAGACAGTACCTTGACCCTGCTCTCACCGTCACCAAGATGTACATCTGTACAGGAGAAATGCCAGGCTGAGGGAAACACTCCAGTGTCTTGTCGTAAATACAGAGATGTATTCAATTCGGATTTCAACTTATCCTTCCACAAACCAAAGAAAGATCAGTGCCTAGTGTGTGTGAAACTATGCGGCAAAACTCAAAGAAGGCGTAACAGAAGATGAGGAAAAGGAATACCAGAGGCACACCAGATGAAACTAAGAGCAAGAGAGGAGAAGGCAAAAGACAAGGAGCTGGCCAAACAAGATTCGTCAATCCATGTTGTTACTCTTGACCTTCAGGCTGTTCTACCAACCTCATGCGGCCTTGTTAGTCAATTGTACTGCAAGCGCAAGCTCTCTGTGTACAATTTCACGGTGTATTCTCTGGCAGATGGAAAGGCAACCTGCTATGTTTGGGACGAGACAAATGGAAAGAGGGGCTCAGTGGAAATTGCCTCTTGCCTTCTTCTCTACTTCCAGTCACTTCCAGTGACAGTGAAAGAGGTTGTGCTCTATTCAGACTGTGTGGAGGACAAAATCGCAATTAGTACTTAGCAGTAGCCATCCTGTACGCCCTCGAGCAAGTTCACAATATCACTTCAGTCACCCACAAGTAAATGGAGACCGGCCATAAGCAGATGGAATGTGATTCTATGCACTCAGCAATTGCATTCGCACAAAAAGCAAGCCCTGTTTACACTCCCAGTGGCTGGGACATTATTTTCCGCATGGCGAGGCGGCACAACCCCTACACTGTCGTCCCCATTCGGTTCAGTCAGATCCTTGACTTCAAGCACCTGGCATCACAGGTCATCCGCAACACCAAGGTGGACAGGCACAACAAGCGAGTGAGCTGGCTGAAGATGAAGGTGATCCACTTCAGCAAAGGCCAAGACACCATGTACTTCAAGTGCGACTTTGATGACAGTGATTACCACCAGCCCTGTCTCTCAACACCCTCAGCAAGGAGGAGGCAGCCATCTCTGGGGCAGATCATCAAGCCTCGTTACCAGGGCAAGCTGCCCATTTCAGAGGCCAAGAAGCGAGACCTGCTTTCCCTGTGTCGCTCAGGTGTGATTCCAGAGGAGCACCACCCTTCTACAACAACCTGCCGACCTTGGCCAACCAGGTGGACCGTCTGGAGGAGCTGGATGTGAACGACTGTGACAGTGGGGAGGAGACAGACTAGAATTTGCTGCAAATCTGTTTGGGGAGGGTGGGATGGGGAGGGGGTTGTGTGTGTTAGCAGTCTTTACTGTTTAACTGCAGAGAACAATTGATTATCACAAACATTGTGCTGTGCTAGAACTGACTTAGAGAACAATGATTATCACAAACAGTGTGTTGTGCTAGAACTCATTTAGAGAACAATGATTATCACAAACAGTGTGTTGTGCTAGAACTGATTTAGATTATTCATGAAAGGAAAGCTTGAAACTGTACATGTTCTGAATTGTGGAGATGGCATTTGTGAGATCGGAGTGGTATGTGGATTTCACTGTTGGAATAACTATAATCTTGGATGGCTATGTCTCAACAAAATATTCTTCGTCGGCGGCGAAAAGAACAGAGAAGAACAGTTGGTATGTACAGGTTTTATGTCTTTTTTAGTATTTGTACATAGTTTTATTTGCAATGTTTGATTGATCAATGTTTCTCCTCATGGGAAAGGCACACTTACTTTGTTTCCATGTCTTGCTGTCTATCAAGTTGAAGGAATATTTTTAACTAAAAAGACTTGAGTGTAAATGCATAGTTTTATCTCTAGAAACACACTCCATTTATCTCAGAAGAAAGCTTAATAAAACTTCTTAATTCAAGTTGAGGATTTTTGTCAGTATGTTGAAAGTGACCCTTGCCATAAGAGAACCTGCTAGAGGTAATTATTTTGGGATAAAGACTGATAACTCCCAGGATTGGCCAGCAATAGGGGGGAATAGTGCGTGCTAGAATTCAGCAATCCAAGTTGAGTACTTCTAGCAGCCACAGTGCAACCGCCCTGTACACTTACGGCGTGGGCTACATCTCAGTAACAGTTGTTACTAACTTCTAGCAGTACAAACATGGACAGAACAGTGGGTCAAAATGCTGCTGAAATTGCTTATTTCAGTTGGTACTGCACATTACATAAAAAATGAATGTAGGCATTGTTTTATCCTTTACATATTTACATCACCTTTACACCATATGTTTACGTTGAACATAGTGAATTTGCAAAGCATTCCGCTCATAAGAAATAAATATAGCTGCTTAAACTTTCTCTTTGTGTTTTCTTCAAAAGTGCAAAATTCAAGTTACGAAGTTCTAGCAGTCAGCCTCGATTTGTTGTAAAGCCACAGCCACAGCAGTTGAGCTTTTATCTGTTAAAGGTTCAGGTCTTTGTATCTTGAAGCCATGTCAACAACTGTCAGAGCATACTTAAACTTTTTTCTTCTAACTTTGTCATGTGGAAGATACAGCAAGTCCATCTGGTGGGTGTCATTAGGAACTGAGTTAACAAATCGAGGCCTTATTATTCTTTTGGGGGCAGGCAGATATATTTGCCAAATTGCTTGTTTTGAAAGCCAGTCTTTTGCATCTGATTCAGACACTCTAGCAGCTTTACTTAGTTTTTCAATAGCAGTCTTTCCTTTCCAATACCCTTTAGGAGAATAATATATTTTGTACTTCGTATTGTTCATATTTTAATTGTATTTTTAATTGTTTTTTAGATTGAATATGCGAGAAGAGAGATTGCTCCCATAGCGCCTATAATAAAGCCTATCTCTGCTATTTTCTGTTCTCAGATGGTTCATAAAAGTCAGACAGTTCTGGCGGCGGCGATGTTAGAAACTTCTTTCCTGTCACTAAGTAATACTCATTCATTGCGTCATCAACGTCTGTAAATGTGTGCTCTGCATGGCCCTGTTCCCTTAACTTTTTATTAATAAAGTCTAAGTGGGCAATTCGTCTTTTCTCATAAGCGGCTCTTGCTTTAGCTAAATCTTCCATTGCCTTGTTATGACGTTCTCTCTCTTCATCTGACCGCAATTTACTAAACATATAATTGCTTCCAGAGAAGGCCAAAGCATTAACAATAGCTCCTCCTACCATCATAACTACTCCTGCCATCTTTTTATAAATTAATATTTTCTAGATTAATCTTTCTATGAACTAATATTTTCTGGGATAATCCCCTGTGTAACAAGAAAGTCTTTTGACGCAATCCCTGCAGTGATTACAACTATAACCTTAACAATGTCCTCAATGTCTAACCTTCCCAGGTCGGCTGGCTTTATTTTAAAACATGTTTTTTCTAAAACCCCTATGCCATACTAAGACCCCCAATTTACAGCAGAGTGGAAAATTTTATTGATAATCTTTTTTTCATCATCTTTTTTCAAAAAAATAATTAAAAAAAATCATAATCGAAAGGCTTTTTCTTTTTGTGCTTTTTTTAAACAAATAAAACTTTTTGTTAAAAATAAAAAATAAAAGGTTGCCAAAAAAAATTTTTTGGGGAAACCCTTCCCCTTTTTTTCCCTTTTGGGCGGTTTTATTTCCCTTTAAAAAACATTTTTTCAAGGGTTTGAATGACTATAACACCAAACGACAGGCACTGATAATTAACCAACGTTAAAAATATGGGTTTTAAAAAAATATTATTTTTATTTTTTTTTTTTTTTAAAAAAAATTGGGTTGTGAAAGGGAAATATTAAAATGCGGGGCAAGAAAATACTCCCTAGAAAAACTGCCATAAAAAAAATTATACTCTCTAGGCGTTTTGGAAAAAAAATAAACAGTATTTTGGTGTTGTTAGGCCTCTCACTTTACCGCATATCTATCCCTTTTTTCGTTAATCTTTATTTTGCCCTTTTTTTTTTTTTTTTGTTGCGCCCCATTTGCCCACCTACTTCCCTATGCTACACCCAGATGTTTTTTGGGATGCCGGTTTGTAATTTTTCCCATTTATTCCCCATTGTTACCCCCCCCCCCCCCCAGTGTGTGCGCTTATTGGCGTGTGTAGGTGTGCGTGCGTGTTTGTTCGTGCGCACGCGCGCACTTTTGTGTGTGTGTGTGTGTGTGTGTGTGTGTGTGTGTGTGTGTGTGTGTGTGTGTGTGAGGCTTTGCCCGCGGGCAAGTGCTTTTTTTTTTTTTTTTTTTTTTTTTTTTTCGTGTGTGTGGGGGGGTGAGCCTTGCAGCTCTTAGCTGCGTCTGGCTAGTGGGTTTTTTCTCGGGGTTCTCCCGTTTTCCTCTCACCCTTGGTGCTTGGGTAGGGCAACCTACCCTTGGGTCAGACTTGGGTCGATGCTTTAGGCGGCTGACCCCTTTCTCTCCCCCCCCCCTCCCCTTGTCATTTAAAATGATTTTTCGAGTATATTTTATCTTATTTATTGTGCTTCTCTTGTTCATTTCATTCATATGCAACCACCACACTACATACCATCACACCCCCTCCCCCTCCACTCACTCTCCTTCCCTCCTCTTCTCTCTCTTATTCTCCACTCTTCCTCTACTTCCATTCTCTCTCTGTCTCTCCCCTCTCTTTCTCCCCCTCCCCCCCCCTCTCTCTCTCTCTCTCTCTCTCTCTCTCTCCCCTCTCTCTCTCTCTCCCTCTCTCCTTTTCCTCCTCCTCACTTTACTCTACCCTCTTTTCCTCGTGCCCTATTCTTCGAACTCTACTCACCCTCTCTTCCACTGTCCCTCTGTCTACTTCATTCACCACTTTGCTTCACAAGGGGGGTATTGTGCATGTTTATGTCTGTATTTTTTTGTCGCTGAGGAAGGCATTTTGCCGAAAATTTCTTGTCCTGTTTTGTGTCGTGCATTAAATCGTCGTTACTTCACACTTTGTTTTGTGTGCTCTTCTGCGTTTTTGTCGTAAGTATTGAACAGATTCAACAATTGTCTACTTCAGACGTTAAGAAGTACTACGCTAGGTACGAAACGCAGTTAGGGTCAAAAATGGTTAGATCAGTGGGGCAGACAATGATTAGTTTATATGCTAAGTTAGTAAGTAAGATAGCGCCGGTTGATTTAGAAGAAGATTTAAAATATGACTTATCACAAGATCAGGTTTTAAACAAGTCCTAGAAACTCTCGCATGTGACAAGTATTACAGATTTGGGACGATGTTATGCCCATTCATCATGGGATTAATTACTTTTAATCATATTAATTTTGATCATATTAAATTTAATCGCAATAAAAAAAATGAGCGATCAGGAGAAGAAGACCCGCAGGACAGTTCGCAGGACAGTCCGAAGGAGCAGATGCGCCACAGGTGAATGTGCCGCAAGTGAGTAATGTTACTAAGTCTAAAAGCCCCGGACGTGTTGAGGCTGGGCGTAAACTAGCTGAATGGAACAGACTGCAAAAAGCAAACCAATCAGCAAAACAAAAATTGTTAGATAGTAATACAACATCGCCGCCGCCAACAACACCCCAATTAACAACAGCACAATCACAAACAAACGATAAGATGTATTATTATGTATTGGCTGCTGTTGTTGTTGGTGGGGGAGTTTTAGCATATAAATGCCTAACACCATACTTAGCAGCAAAGTTACAAACCCCCACAAAGCCCGTAAAAGAAGAAGAACCAGCTTCTGCAAAAAAAGTGCAACCTCCTGTTGTAGACCCATTTTCTATGGGAAAAGTTTTTAAAGAACTAGATAAAGTACAAATTAAGAACTAGATAAGTACAAGTAAGTTAGTTATAGAAAGTACTTTTTAAGTTAAGTGCAAGTAAAATTCAAGTTTAAATGAAAA
>JAFLJL010006226.1:0-12356 GCA_018398815.1 Conus ventricosus | reverse complement strand
GGGAATTTTTACTTCGTAATATACTAGCGAATAAAAACGCATAAAGCAGGAGGACAGAACTGGAAACGTAAGTGAATAAAAAGAGGGAAGGAAAGAAAGAAAGAAAGAAATGAAGAAAGAAGGAATAAAGAAAGAACGGAAATAAAGGAAGAAAGAAACATACAATAGCAAGGAAAGGAGAAATCTACTTAAAAATCTCGAAAGTATAAATGAAGAGAGTACAGGAGAACAAATTTGGAAACATCAAAGGAGAGTCGTGTTTCTGACTAGTTTTTACACACACGAACAAAATATATGAAAACGGATACGAGCAAAAAAAATTAATTTGGAAACCAAAGACGAGATGGAGGAGTAACAGAAAGAAAGCAAGCCAGAAAGAAAATACAAACATGTGAAGGAGAAAAGAAAATGAAAGAATGAAATGTCTAGAAATAAGGAGAAAAAAGCTTAAAAGGATTACCCAGGCAGACTATGGTTTACAATCCCCAATGACCGACAGTGCTCTCTCTCTCTCTCTCTCTCTCTCTCAATTCGTGGCGCCCTCGTGCCCCCCCCCCCCCCCCCCCCCCTCCAAAACAAACATGAGCTCTAAACCCGCTTCGCACCCCTCACTGTGATACAGACTACTGCTCACCCCCTCCTACCTGCATAAACACGCACATATGCATCAAACCATAGGCTGGCTTCCTGAAACATGTGCGGTAGCAGCTAGCTTATTTGATTCGTAAACTGTTCAGGTGGCTGGTCGGTGATTGTGATACTTCTCCTTTACCTGGTGTCCAAACACTTGCTCACTCCACCCCCACCCAATATTACTGCTCTGCCAGCCATCCCTCACCTCCACGGCCATCCACCTTACACAATGCGTGCTCATACGCGCGCACACCAAGAATTCACATGAATGTTACACAGTTGAGTGATTTTGGTATCACATTTGCTGAAGACTTTTTCTGCTGATGACCAATTCACAAACGCTTGATTTAACAGGACAAAAAGTACTCAGAGAGAGAGAGAGAGAGAGAGAGAGAGAGGGGTGGAGGGCAGGAGAGGTAGGGAGGGAGGGAGACAAGACCTTGTAGAACTCCTAATAAAGAGACCGTTGCGTCACACATATCTCGCCCTGCCTTCCCTGCTCTCTTCGCCCTGTTCCCATCCCATTTCTCGCTTTTCTTGCCCAATCATTCACTCTCTGATTGCCCCCCCCCCCCCTCACACATTTGTGCTTCTTCAAAACTTCAGTGGTGGAGACGAAAATGGTTGCTGGCTATTTGGACCAATCAGAAAACGATTCACAACATTACCAACCAATCATTTCAAGGGATTATGAAAGAGAAGCTTGGGGCTACCACGCTTCGGTGGAGCCAAATGGGGGTGATATTGATTCCCTAATCTAATGCAGTAAGTGAATAATGGACATTTGATCAACTCCACAGGTCATATCCAATTTTAAAACATACTTGTTTATTTGTTAATGCCTGTTTTTTGATGGGTGAGTTTGATTTTTTTTTCTTTTTGTCATGTCGCTGGGTTTTGCTTTCTGTTTGATGATGTGTACATTACACTATTGTAAATACAGATCAACTGTTCCCTTTCACATCAAACATTATCTAACCCCAAAGTCAAGAGTTCCTAGGATATAAAAACATTTATAAGCCATTGTGACTCCGTGGTTAGTATTACAGACTGAAGACTGGGAGGCTGTTGGATTCGAACGTAATTGGCTCGTTTTCATTCAACGCCTATCTTGCCCTGAAGTGATAGAAGATAAGTGATTGCTTGTTCATTTTCATTGTCCTAATTGTTTAGTATCTTGCCTGAAGAAGACTACGAGGTCGAAACGCGTCGTGTTTTGTCTTGTGAATCGTTTGTCCACTTTTGCTTTTTTTTTTTTTCGGTTTGCTAACATTTGTTAAGATTTGTTTAGATTTCCGCCTGCAGTCGTCTCGCTTTGCAACTAGATCTAGTAATTGTACTTGCCTTCAAATGTTTGTTGGTTGTCCAGTCTTCTGCGACCTTTCCAGGAAGCTGAATGCACCATGAGGTAGGGCAGAGTGTAAACAAAGCCACACCGTCGAATTAAATCCTGTTTCACCGAAGCGTTGATAATGTTGAACCGTTGGCCTGACCAACATCAGCTGGCAGTCTCTATGAAAGATAGATCTTTGCTGCGTCTCTCTCGATTTGTTTGTTGTTGTTTTTTTCATCATCACAAACACGCACATATGCACACACACACGCACACGCGCGCACGCGCACTGCACGTAGCACGCAGGTACGCACATATGCACGTATGCTTGCACGCACACTACATTCGTGTGTGTGTGCGCGCGCACGCACACACGCACACACACGCACACACACACACACACACACACACACACACACACACACACACACACACACACACACACTCACACGGATAAGTCATTCATAGTGGGATTATACAAAGAATGTGTAGAGAGCTGCTTAGGAATTTTATTTTCTTTCCTGTTCTCTTACTAAAGGAATTTTGAAGAAGACATGTTCCTCCGTTTCTTTGGGAGTTTTTGAACCTGCGCGCATTTCGCTGTTCTTTTCTCTCTAAGTTTCAAACTGCCCTCCCTCCCTCCCCTCTCCCCTTCCCCGTCTCTCTCTGTCCGTCTGTTGTCTGTGTATCTGTCTGTCTGTCTGTTGTCTGATATTTCTGTCTGTCTGACAGTTCTGTCTGTGTAATTGTCTCTCTATATCTGTCTCTCTGTCTGTCTGTCTCTCTCCCACTTTTCTCTCTCTCTCTTCTCTCTCTCTCTCTCTCTCTCTTCTCTCTCTCTCTCAAACACACACGCACACAACCACACACACACACACACACACACACACACACACACACACCACACACACACACACATACGAACCTGTAGGTCTATACCGTTCTATCTTGTCAGTCGATTGCTTCACAACACTGTTCGTTCAGCTGTGTGCTGGTAACAATAATTCCAGTCGTACTGACAGAGCCATCGAATCTAACTGTTCTCTCTCACAGAGGCCGACACCAGCACAGAGCGGCTTCTCCTCATTAGTATAGGAATGACCAAGAGGATCATGCTCGCTGCTAGTGCTCTGGAGACCGAATAGAGATCAGAAAATCTCAGGAATCACCCGGTCAACGCAAAGGAGTCATGAAATGTCCATTTCTCTACAACAAATTAACCTCAAAGGATTATCCTTACAAAGGAACTGCCTTCTTCTTAAACACATAGTCTGCAGGGATTAATGTATCTTCAACAGTCTGTTGATGGAGCTGCAATGTAGGTTATTGCCAACGTGGTGGCTGTGCGCCAATCTGGCATGATGGCGGTGATCCAACTGCCCATGCAGATGAAAAAACTTGTTAATGAGGTTTGGATGATGGGGCCCTTCGGTGAAGGAGAGATGGGTTATAAGGTCGTGTGGGAAGAGTGTTTGTTGCGACTCTCCATCCAGGCGTGATTACGTCGGCGATAAAAAAAAAAAAATGGCTGGCGGTAGGGCGGTGATGGGAACCTCGTGGACTGAGGAAATGACTTTGAGTGTGGGCGACGGCACGCGATGCTCCTCGTGTCTCGTCATGATCACACTTTGTTTTCTTCTCTTTTTTTTCTCTCTGTTTTTCCTTCCTTTTTTTTTCTATGAAAATGAATATAGATGTGAATAATATGTATGCATTGATCTCTCTATGTCTCTATCTATACTCTGTCGTCTCTCCTTCTGTCTCTTTCCCTCTCTCTGTCTCTGTCCTGTCTGTCTGTCCTGTCTTCTGTCAGTCACTCTGTCTCTGTCTCTCTCTCTCTCTCTCCTCTCTTCTCTCTCTCTCTCATCTCTCTCTCGCACTCCTCTCTCAAGAGTACTCGTGTCAACGAGGACTCATTTTCTACTTTGTCTACACGTTTATGTTGTTTTTGATTGATTGATCATTGATGAATAACAAGGTTACCTTGTTTGCAATAAAAGGAGGAAAATTGTGTTATTACCCCTGTTTACCCTCCTTGTCATTAAGACATTTTGGTACTGGCAATAAATTATCAAAGAATCAAAGTGCAACTCTCTTCTCTCTCTCTCTCTCTCTCTCTCCCTCTCTCTCACTCTCTCTGTGTGGCCCACATCCACACACGTACGTGCCATGCGCGACAGACAAACAGACAGCCAGATAGACAGAGACAGAGTTAAGAGTAGGAAGCACGCTGAAAGATAAACAGACCAGAAGCGAAAGCTGACACGGCAGACAGACCGACAGACACGATCACCACGAAAAGACAGTATGCCAGTAGTGCAGAAATGGAGAATATTGAACAGGGGAAGCAGGACAGGGAGAACGAGCAGTCCGCACTCAACTCTGTGAAGTCAGAAACTACAGGACCATCATTATCGTCTGATTGGGGGTTGGGTACATGCGAGGTGCTTGAATTCCTCCGTTCATTGCTCGTCTTTTCACGTTTCCCACCCCCCGAACCCCCCCCCAGATCCCTCTTCACCGTCTGTCTTCCTCAGCCCATCACAATTGGGCACAGGGTATATTTTCATGCTTGGTAAAGAAGAGAGAGAGAGAGGGAGAGAGAGAGAAGAGAGCAGGAGAGAAATCCATCATCTCTAGGCGTTGGCGAATGTGCTGTCCGTGGCTTTGTTCCCTCCCAGTCCTAGACTCACGGAATGGGTCCGGCGGTTTGTTGCTCAACTGTCTGGAAACAGGCCCTCGACCAGATGCTGCGCCTTGACTCATTGTACCGCAAAAGAGATCATCTTTCACCGGTAACGGAAAATGTCCACTGGCATCCAAATCAAAAGAGAAATGAATAAAACCTCCCTCCCTTTCCACTGAGTTATCAGCGGAACACTAGTGCGAGTCAGGATAAACTCGGCTTCGCAGTCGATTGCAACCCTCGGAGAAACACTGGCCCTGAAACTGTTTGAACCTGTTCAAACATCAGAGCCGTGTTTACCTTTTCTTTCTTTTTCGTGGGGCGCTTTGTTTTAAAATCAGGAATCCAACATCATAGCCATGAAATTATAAAGTACAGAGTGGTTTAGATAGAAGCAGCCATTCTCATTCCTACAGATGCATGCGTCGTCCATCTTCCTTTTCAGAGCAGGAACAGAAAGCAAGGAACTCTCTCGTCTCTGTCTTTCTCTCTCTCTCCTCTCTCTCTCCCTCTCCTCAGCTCTCTCTCTTCTCTCTCTCCCTCGTGTCTCCTACTCTCTCTCTCCTCTCACACGCATTTCATGTAATTTGATTTAACGATGATGTTTGGGTTTTTGTTGTTGGTACTGTTGAGGTCCTTCAATTTATTTGAATGATTTTTTTTTTCATTCATTCTTTTTCAGTGGTGTACTCCCCTTAACAGTGTGCTTTTTCATTGGTCTTGTCCGGGCCTATCTTGGTCTTGTCATTGTGTTCTCTCTCTCTCTCTCTCTCTCTCTCCTCTCCTCTCTCTCCTCTGTATATATAATATATATCTATATATATATATATAGTATATATATATATATATATAAATATATATATATCTATATATATATATAGACACGCTTTTTCAAATGGCAAGACCAAAACAAGCAAGTTTCATCTCATATAAATAATATATATATATATAAATATATATAATATATATATATATATATATATAATATACATATATATGTGTGTGTGTGTGTGTGTGTGTGTGTGTGTGTGTGTGTGGTGTGTATCTGTATGTGTTGCGAGGCCCCCGGCCCCCCGGCCCCGGTTCGCGCATGTGTGTTAGTTTGTTAATCATGAAAAAAGGTCATTTTTAAATCCTCATCTTCGTTGTAATTGTCTTGTCGGTTTACCCGTCAGCAAACCACATGAGAAATATAAAACATCTCCATAAACATATATCCCTGTATTTCTGTAAACACCAATCTGAGGGCACTTTTCTTCTCATGAATGTGTGATGAAGTTAATTTACCGTCCTCTAATCCTTCTGCTCTGTTGGAAATTTCCTGTCCTGGTGGTATTGTTTTTTTGTTGTTTTGTTTTTTAGTAATAATATCCAGCCCTAATGGGTGTTTCGTCTTCTGTAACATCGATTTTGCTAACAATTTCCACTCCCTCTCCCTCTCTCTCTCTCTCTCTCTCTCTCCATCACCACGCACGCGCGCGCGCGCGCCGCAACACACACACCACACACACACACACACACACACACACACACACACACACACACACACACACAAATGCCTGCACACACAAAGGCTCGCATATACCTTTGTGACAGTTGTGTGTGTGTGTTGTGTGTGTGTGTGTGTGTGTGAGGTGTGTGTGTGTGTGTGTTGGTGTTTGTGTGTGGTGTGTGTGTGTGTGTGTGTGAGAGAGGAGAGAGAGAGAGAGAGAGAGAGAGTGAGAGAGAGAGAGAGAGAGAGAGAAGGAGATCAAAACAGTGCAGATGACCTGTTCTTCGGGCCAATAAAACAATGGGTTGACAAAACATACCAACGATTATACACGGGGGAGTGGAGAAAAGGAGAAAGGAGATCTAGAACTAGAAGACATAAAAGCGAGACACGAAACTCTTCCGATCTAAGAAGGTAAGTATCCCCAACAAAGTTTGTAATGCCTACGCTTTTTGTTCGGCTATTGTGCTCTCAGGATCCCATCGTGGAACAACTTCGACTGTTTTTCCTTTTTCTCCATACTTGGTTTATGTGGCCATCTAACCACATAATTCTGTGGGATTTTCGCCACCATAAGGGCAATACCCAAATCCACAGTCGGCTCGTCATCAATTGCTAGCGTCACGACATACAGGGGGCATTAAAAGAAATTGCTTTAAGGAAATAAGGGCGGCAATTTCGTTTTACGCTCCCTGGAGTCATTCCATGTAAGTACACTTGAGTCCCTGTGCTGCTAGGCTCCCAGACTATGGGTTTTACTACAACGTACCCCACAAACAAACATACCCACACACACACACTCACACACACATACATGCACGCAGCGCACGCACGCACACACTACGCACACACACACACAGACAGACAGACACGGACGCACGCACGCACGCACACATTTGTACGCACGCACGCGCGCGCACAAACACACACACGCACACACTACACAATACACACACGCAACACTACACACACACACACCAAACACACACACACACTCACACACACACACAAACCAAACACACAACACACGAACACACACACACACACACACAACACACACACACAAACACACACACACAAACACACCACACAACATACACACACACACACACACACGGACACGTGACGCAAGATGGCGGAAACGTCAGCTACTAAACTAGTCTAGCTGAAATTAAGCAATTCAACCAGCACCATGAACCAATAATGACAAGATCAAGAAGTCTGCGTAAACATCAAAACAGCCTGACTTCCGGAAAAAGAGTCAAGTGAGAAGAAAAATGCCGTGAAGATCAGCCAAGGTTTCGGGGAAGAAGTTTTTGAGCGAGCTCGCTTGCAAGCCGGACCTTCAAATAGGCCCTAACAAGTGAGAAACGAGCAGCGATGAAAACTTGTGCAACTGCTTCAGACACAGTAAGTGAAATCAAGGACTGAAACAACTAATTGAGAACTGTGTGAAAGGATTGTTCATTAGAAAAAACCTGTAAATAACAACTAACGAGATTCTGATTTTCTAACTTTGCCAAAACCACATTAGCGTCTCCAAAAGAGCAGTGGCAACAGTAAGCACAGAACGTCAGTTCGAAAAATCAAACATCAACTCAAAAAAGTCCTCCCACGTACGCGGAAGCTGCAAGGTCAGTCCCCACCAGCTCTCCATCCCCAAACCGTCAAAACACCTGTTTCGACTGACAGAGCGCATGACCAACAACAAAAAGAAACAAAAATAAGAGAGCAAAAAAGAACTCAGAACCTCCCATCAATAACGTCCAAAAGCAAAAATGAACGTCCAAAAGGGCTTCGAATAGAACTGAGAAAACAAGATAAGAAAAATGCAGACATTCCCTCTTGTTTTGCTTTTGCATGGGGGGGGGGCGATTCTGGGTTTTGAAATGAGCAATGGAGAAGACTCCGGAAGTCAAAACTTACGGTTTTAGTACTTTTCAAGGAAAGCTCATAAGATCAGTGACTTAAAACCGACATTGAGAATGCAGTAATCCTCATTGAAAGACAAGTGGATGCTAATGGTTATCCCACTGTGGGATAAACGATCTGAAACATACGGATCCCAATGTCTGCAGCAAAAACTTTTCTAACAACCTGTAAAAGGCATTGCTGCAAAAAATCCTCAAGCAGAATATCATTATCAGCAAATCGCCCGTCGGTCATCAAGAGCTGGCATGAACAATGAATTGTTTAATGCTTTTACAAGCCTCCGAGTTGTTTGACGTGGCAAAAGTAAGCTCCATCAGTAACGCCGAACCTGAAGCCGAACAACAGGACGCTGCTAACGGCCTGTCACCCGACCCGGAGAGGAGCCAGTGTGCATCCGCAACAAGGGGAGACCGTCCGGCACTGTTCTGGACACACCAAGGAAGACCACGAGACGCACCATGCCACAATTCACCCAGGTTTTCCGTTCTCATCCAGGCGTCATGACCTGCCGTTTCCACTGGAGAGGCGTGCTTTTGTGGAACTACATACGTTTTGAGTGCCTGGTACTAGATTTATATTACCTTCTCAAAATTTGGTTAGTTTTCATGAGTAGATTTGTTTTAAATTTCAGCACAGGAATCACACCCATCTGACAGGTTTATATACTCAGCGGAAGGAAGTTATCAACGTTATCTAGAAAATTAGAAGACTCTCTCTCCTCTCTCTCTCTTTCCCTCTCTCTCGTCTCTCTCTCTCTCTCATCTCTCTCTCTGCTTATTTGTTTACCACTTATTTTTTATTTCACCCCCTCCTGCTATTCTGTTGCTAGTTTAACAGTGACATGCTACTCTCATTTAAGATTTTGCAATGGAATGCCAGATCGGTGTTCACGAACGAAGCATTTTAACGTCAGCAATCTGGTAATAACTGCAACAAAATATTTATTTTTGCAAATCACTAAAATGTTGCAAATCTAAATTACCAAATACCACATTTTTATATCCCCCAGTGCACAATCGAGTTTTGACACAAAGGAAAAAGTCAGCACTGCTAATTATCAAGAAGGGCACTGAATACTTAATAACGACCATCACCTGCACCGTCTGATCTTGCAAAACTACATTCTGTGCGCGGCACAGTAAAAGTCAATAACAACCTTGTTCTCAACATTGTGTCTGTATATCTGCCTAAAGGTCCAACGGAAAATAATGAAATGGTTATCATACAATAGACAGTCTCTAAGGAAAGATGGTTGATTGCCGGAGATATTAATGCTCACGCGCCATTTTGGGACTAAGGATGTTCATCCCTAACAAGCAGTCGTTTTCTTGAAAACGTGGGTGGATTCTTCATTGATTTGCTTAATGATGGGATATAACTAGGATTCCCTGGAAACTTTCCCACTCATAGATCAATGCGCAATAGATCTACAATGATTCCCTCCCCCCAATTAGCTTTTGATTGCTTATGCAAACTTTTGGATGACCGTCTTGAATTGATCATCTGTCCCATCATGATGACAATTAATAAAACATACAACATAAAAAATTTGCCTGAAGACAAAATACCTAAGTAACAATTAAAGTTTTCCAACTGGGATAAGCTCAAGGCTTTTTTCTTCCTAAGACACATAGAGACTTTTTGTGAAGATGAAGAAAACTTGTAAATGAAATGTATTCAAAATTCAACAAAATGATTCTCTTTGGCCGCTGATGATTCAATACCAAATGTCGTACTAAAACTTCCTCCAAAAACACTTCATACCGGCAAATGTTGGTGGTGGACAAAGATTGCGAAGAAGCTGTAGCCCTAAAGCAACTGAAATACAAAAATATATTAAAAATAAAAGTGAAGAAAACCACCTAGAAATGAAAAAAAGCTTAAGTCACACTCTAAGCGAAACAATTGCAAAAGCAAAGCGGCTTTACTGGACAGCGTTTTGTTGTGCTAAAAAGTTTCTCATCACTAGGACCTTCAAAAAGTGTGGCAAAAATTTCAAACTATGAAAAAAGGGATGAAATCCCCAAGATATCCCAGTTAATTTGGGATAATAAAAAATTTCTCACCATCATCTGAAAAAGCAAAGCATTCGCTAACATGTTTATCACATAAGCGCGGAATGCTTCCCAAGATTGCATACAACATAGAAAAGGGGCAGGAAAAAACAGAGATGTACGAAGAGCCAATTTTCAAATAATGACCACTATATAAATGCCCCCATACCTAAATGCATTAAACGACTCTACATCACCTTGATAAGTAATTAAATCACGTCAGTTGGATGACGCTGTTTCGAATGAAATGCTAAAACATTTACCAGATAATTTATCTTGTTTTTTATTGAAAATATTCCAACGGTTTGGAATAATGGTGTTATGCCATCAACATGGAAACAGTCTTATGTATTCCCATTGTAAAGCAAAGGAAAGTCCCCACAAGTGTCCACCAGTTACCCGTCCTGTGAGCTCTGACTCCTCATGTAGGAAAAATTATGGAAAGATTATACTAAATAGCTAATCTATTTTTGTGATGAAATGAAATAATACCTGTTAAACAAGCAGGCCCTTCAGAAAGGCAGTTCAAACAACTGACCACATTGTACAATTAACAACACAAAATTAAGCATCAATTTGCCAGCGAAAGAGTACTCTGGAGAGCGACATTTTTTTATGTTAAAAAAGCCTGATAGCGTGTGCATGCAAATAGCTTTTATAAACTGAAGAAAATGGCACTATCTGTATTTTTACAACTACTTGAGAATTTTTTATCAGAAAGAAGTTGCAAGTCAGGGTAGAAAACACATATTCAAATTTTAAATCGTTAGAAATGGGCATTCCAAGGTTCCGTAATTGCCTCCAATGTTATTTAATATTAATTTTTGTTACATGATCTCCCAAAGCACGTAACTAAAAACCGCTACCGTGTGCAGTATGCAGAGATGATCGGAGGGGGGGGGGGGGGGGGGGGGGGGGGGGGGTGGGGGGTGTATGTGATAAAGGCTAGTCTAAGAAAAAAACACGCCAAAAAGATCAATGAGCTATTACAAAGAAAATCTACAGCAGAGCTAAATAATATTATAAGTACTTGTTTTGAAAATGGACTGAAACTTTCCCATGAAAAAAACTATATAGGTTTATTTAATAATGGTGATGATCTGTTGATCAGCCGTCCTTTTAGACTTGATAGAATAACACTTCAGTATGTCCACTTGATAGAATAACACATCAGTAATGTCCACTCAGTAAAATTCTTAGAGTTTACTTCACATCAAAATTGACATGGAAAGTTCACATTGATTATCACTTAAACCAGGCTAGGAATAGTTTGAATTTTTTGAAATCTTAAGCAAGCAACGCTGGTGCCAAGGATGTAAAAAACATTGAAACATCTGGCAATATCACTCGTTCGTTCTAAGCTATCGTATGCTCAAGAAGCTTTCTTTTGTGCTCCTAAATATTTGTTGCAAAAACTGCAAGTGTTGATAGCAAGGCTTTAAATTATGCTTGGGAATCCCGTACATGCTTCTACAGTAGGGACATATTCGGAAATTGTGTTTTGCCTTTAAACGAATACAGAACACTCACTTTGGCAAAATATGTTGTGAAATGTACAGCTATGAAAGGTGTAAATGAAACAGAAATCTCTTTAAATCCATCTACTGATTACCCCAAACGAGCAAAAAAACATTTCCTGCTTGTCACTATTGGCTCGACTCTGCCCATTTGTTGCAGAAAACTGATTTGACCCCCGACTCTTTGGCAAGATTCTCATACTGATCCAATCCCAAGCTGGGAAAGAAACGGGCAAAATTCGACCTTAATCACAGTGATGCTAAAAAGCTGATCATCCGCATATCTTGTCATATTCAGCAAAGATGCATATGCAAAGCAAGTATCCTAACCATCTTAAGGTATATACTGATGGATCATTTTACAAAGAACAAAGACGCTGGATCTGCTTTTGTTATTCCATCACTTAAAGTAGATAAAGCATATTCAATAGGCAAAAATTCGATCTATCTTAGTGCCGAAATGATAGCTATACTAATGGCTTTGACATATTTAATTGATTATACGCAATCAATCTTGCAAGTATTGTTATGTGTCGACTCAATGTCAGTACTACAATCTATCAGTTTTTCAGTTCTAATCTGAAAACTTTTTTTAAAGGAAATATGTTATTTAATTCATATTTTGATATGCAAAGGGACCCGATTTAACTTTTTTCTGGGTTCCTTCGCACTGTGGAATTTTGGGCAATGAATTCGCTACAAACTGCAA
>JAFLJL010006225.1:0-23192 GCA_018398815.1 Conus ventricosus | reverse complement strand
CAGCAAATATTTTTAGACAATCAACCAAGTAAATGCAAACAAACGCACAAGAACGCTAAATCAAGGGAAGTTAACACACACATTAATTATATATACACATATACATGCACACACAAACATACACAACATACATACACACACATACATATATATAAACACATAAATATATATATATAAAATACACACATATATATATATATACACATATATATATATACACATATAATACGCATAGAACTTATACATAGATATATATATCTAACATATACAAATATATATACACACACATAACCCACACAAATACACATATACATACATATACATACACATATACACATATACAAAACATATACATACACATAACGAGCGTGCACGCTCACACCCACGCACATACTCAAACGGGAAAAAAATCAAAAAAAAAATCACGATATATACAACCAAAGTTGATTATTCAAACAGATATAATGACATACTACTTCGATTTAATCTCTTTCATTCATAGGAACTTTCAATTTTCTACGTTTCAGTATTGTAAAATCGGCACGCTAGAAAGACTCAAAGCGGTGGTTTATCCTCAGATAAGTTTATTTTTTATTTTTTGTTATGAATCAACGATATCAAAGCTCACATCGTGACAGAATAAAAACATAAGTAAGAAGTGTACATCTTTTCATAATCTTATTTTTATTTATTTTGTTGTTGTTTGTTTGTTGTTTGATCGTTGTTTTGGGAAATGCACAGTAAAGCGAAGGAAAAAAATTAATTTTGAGTATACTGGTGTATGGATACCATTTTAGTTGGAACTCGTATTGCTTCATCACTAAATCATTGTGCATATTAATTCTATCTGTATTTGTACGCAATTCTTTCAAAAAGACATTTATGTTTGCTTTGTATTTGTTTATTCTGCATGTGAATACATGAAATTTTTCCTAACAGAATAATAAGGTCAAATACTTCATTCAGCATTATACTGTAGTCTTCTGTGCCAAAGAGGACACGTTCAAAGTTTCAATGAAGACGTTTGCAGTTTCCCCAGTTTTCTATCATGACTTACTCTAATTCCGCCGCCAAAAAAGACATGAATGTTGACAGGTAAATAAGTAGTGTTTCTATTGTATCTTCTCTTTTTGGCAGAAAATTAAACACAAAAACTACTGTCCACCAATGCCAATTTTGCTTAAGACAACATTGCACCAAAATTCTATAATCTGTTTGAAACCATTTTAATTTAACTTCTTTTATTTCCTTAATTATTTTCAACACTACATCCAATCAATCGGTGTATTATGGAAATGTCCTTTTCCCATCGCATGAAAAGCTTGAAATTAATTATTTCAATTTTTTCTAGAAGCAATTCATAGTATACCATTGATCCTCCTTGTACATAAACTATCGACTGTACACTTGACCTCATTTTTCCGGTTGCATATCTTTTGAATACGGATATTTCTAACTCCTCTGATATTTTTTTAAATTGATTGTATACAACTAGTGTATTCGAAAAAGTTTGTTTTTGTTCCGACATTTTTTGTATAAAATGATACTAAAAGGCAGGAAATATGGCGTTTTCACATCCCCGTAAAATCCTTCACTATATATACATTATTTTGTGTCCATTTTTCTTGTATGAAAAGTCTTGTTGGCAATCTTATAAATATTCATTGAGATAATGGCTCTGATGCAAGTTCATGCCCTTCATTTAATCTATTTGATTACAAAATTGACTGTATGCGCCGAAAACATCTCTCCAGAAGTCGTTAAAACTAGTTTTACAAAAAAAAACTGCGGTCCAATTTACATGAATTGATTCTAAATCTGTACATTGTGATAGCAACATTACCACCCATTTTGGTTTTTTGGTTAATAGCTTCCTTATCCACATTAGTTTCAATGCCTTATATATTCTTCAATTTTTGGGAATACTATCACGTCCATTTTATACTGTGCACTGAATAATGCGATTGATTTTGTCCATTTTATTTTCCCATACAAACTCAAAACAACGTTTCATTCTGAAATTTTCTTGATCTTAGTGACTTGCGGTGATTTGAAAGAAGTATCCAAAGAAAAGATAAGCTTTGAAAGGATAAGGATTTTAGTACCGCTAACTCTGCCCAGAGGTTATTGTTCTTTGTAGCCAAATTTCCAAATACTTTTTTTTACTTCGAAGAGTTTGTCTCCCATGTTTATTTCAACCATGTTTGACAAATCGCAATATAAAACCATAGCCCCCAGTATTTAAATGTATGTGGATCCATTTCATCTGCTTATGGTCTAAATAAGTTTCTTTTTCGAGTTTTTCTTACTACCAAGCCACACGTTAGAGTCTTTTCATATTCAATTTAAGACCCGCGAGATGGCAACAAATCATCGAAGTGTATCAAAACAATTTTACATATGAACGGTCTGTCACCTTCTAAAGTACAGGTGGTGTCCATCTGCCAATTGACTTATCTGAATCTGTATCTGCTATTTTATAACCCCTTATATCATATCTTCACGTATTTGCAAGATAGTAATACTACACATAAACAAACAAGGTACGGAGAAATTGGGTCTCCCTGCGAACAGCCTCTTTGGATTATTAAAGCTTGTTGACATTTTTTACCATTTACAGGTACGTATGGCCCTTGATGTTCGTAATAAACGACTGAAATCAGTTACGGACAAATTCACCGAACCCATATGGCTTTTAATACCTCATCTCATAAACGGCCAATCTACTGTATCGAATGCTTTTTTTCGAATTCAATCGAACGAGTAACCCAGAAACTGATTGTCTTCAAGATAGTGTATCATGTCATAAATTGTCCAAAGATTTATCTCCAATATACCTTCCAGGTACAAATCCTGTGTTGTCTTCATTAATAAGTTTAGGCAAGACTGACTTGCTTCTATTTGCAATGCACGATGATCCAATTTTGTAAACAACATTAAAGTAACGTATTGGCCTCACATTTTTTTATATATTCCTTTGGTTTATCTTGTTTCGGTAACTCTAAATGATGCCTTTCCTATGTGTGGATTGATAATTCTCCTTTTCACAATACCCTTCATTAGTGACGTACGACAAACAGCGCAAACTGTTTCCAGAAGAATTAAAAAAAATTAACTGTTAATCCATCTGTTTTCCTGGACTTTTGTCGTTTCTGCATCTTTTTCAAAGCCCTTTAACTTCCCTCTGCAGTATATGTACCCTTCTGATTTTCACCTCTGCTTGCGTTAGTTTTGTAACTTTTGTAACGAAATTACTGCTATCTAATTCTGTCATTTTTCTCTATGTTTGTATAGTTCTTCATAGAATTCTTAGTTTCTTTCAGCAAGTCGTTTGTTTCTGACAGTACAACACCCTTGCTTTGTGATTAGCTTTGCCATTTGTTTTGCTAAACAAAATTCGTCTTTCCATGGAGCAAAAATATGTACTTATATTCTCACCCATGATGCCCCATCTAGCTTTTATCTAAATAATTATCCCTTCTGTTTTTCTGTTTTCTGATTTCATTCAGCTCGTTCCTTTTTGTTCTTAGTAACTGTTAAACATTTACACATAATACTTAAGTTATTTCCTAAACTGAAATTTCTCGTACCCTCAGGGTCCCTCTTCCTACTTGTTAGTCATTTTCTGTACTCTTATCTGTACATATATTTCTGCTCTTATTTCCCTAAAAGGACGTCCTAATAATAATGATGGTCAGATACTGAAAATTGAATCTGACATCAGTAATTTCACTTAAAACTTTCCTTTGTAAAGGTAGTTCTGCGTATTGTCTTTGATTTTACTTATCGTTTCCATGACTAGTTCTACATATTTGGGGTCGTTAAGAGGGAAGGTTGAATTTCCATAAGCCTTTTTTTTGCCATTTCTCCTGTCTAATAATTAGTTTGGTATTTATGAGAGAATGATCACTCTTATACCATATACAATGTCCTTTCTTACATCATAACTAAACAGCGAGTCTGATACAAGGAAAAAATCCAGACGACTCAGTTGTACTGGATTTTAACACGTCCTCCAGCTATAACCATTGAAACCTCTGGATTGAACTCTCGCCAACGTCAACAAGCTCAAGATCAGATAACACGATACACGATACACGATACACGATACACGATATTTGTATGTTGAAACAGTTTCTTGTGCTTTAAGGGTGTTGACATGTTTTAATTAAATACATCCTAGATGAGGGTTTAAAGAATAATTCCAGTCTCCTCCAATTAATTACATCCAATTTTTAAACTCTCTTCGATTTTTTTTTGTAATATTTATGAAAAAAGATGGTTCTTCCTATAGACCGTAATATTTTAATAAAACTATAACTTTTCTTTCCCATTGCATTCAACACTAGAATAACATAATTCCCATTGTCTCCTTTATAGTGTTTATGATTTTAAATTCAAAATTGTATTCAGCAAAAAGCTACTGCCTCTAGACCTTGTATTGGTTGGAAGCGTATAACACACTCATAACCCCATTCCCGCTCTGATTTGACGTTCCATTGATTGACAAAAATGGATTGTCTTGCAGAAAATATACAGAGTAATTTTTCTGTCGCAAAAATATGAAAGACATCTCTTCTTTTCTGGAAAATACCGAGGCCCTGGCAGTTAAGATATGAAACTATAAGACAATTCATGATTCGTTCTGTTTTTAAGTTGTAGGGCATTTCTTTAAGACAGTTTGCCTGCGTGCAATTCCTCTTTACACAATTCGCTGACATATCCTGATATTATACAGTTGAATGCACAAGGTCCTAAATAAATAACAATAGAAATAAAAACGAAATGTACAACATTAAACATCTTGTTCACACATAACAACAACACATGGCAATCGAAAAGTCAAAAGTACTCCTCCGAACAATCCTGGGCGAGGCATAAGTGCAATATATGAAGTGTATCCACAGCAAAAACCAGAACATCAATATTTTTCACAGAACAAAGACCAACGTATTTATGGCAATCGGACTTAGAACACAGTTCATTTCTTGAAGAATATAAGTTCGTCTCTTCCATTCCTCTTACTCCATTTCCCTGCGCGCCCCGCGCGCAAGCGCGCAACTGCGCGCTGCGTCAGAAGAGAGAGAGAGAGAAGAGAGAGAAAGAGGAGAGGGAGAGACAGACAAACAGACAGACAGACAAACAGAGACTAAAGAAACGGACAGCACACACACACACACACACACACACACACACAGATAGAGAGAGAGAGAGAGAGAGAGATAGAGAGAGAAGAGAGAGAGAGAGAGAGAAGAGAGAGAGAAGAGAGAGAGGATAGAGAGTGAGAGATGCTTCATAGGTTGAAAAGATATCACGGACCAAAGATATTATAAAATAAGAAGGCGTTCGTAGAGGCAGACTTCCTCACAACAATAATTTTGGGACATCAGTCTCACACCCACCCCTCGCACCACCACCCCACCCCTCCCACCAGGTTCCCTCCAGTTAACGGAATTTTTGTAAATTTATCTGTCAAACGTTTAGTCACCACATCACGTTAATATTCCCCACCCCCACCCGACCCCGTAACCCCATTTGCCTACTCTGATAAAAAAAAAAAAAAAATAAATACATAAATAAATAAAATAAAATGGAAATAATAAACAATAATTTTCTTTTCTTTAAAGGAAAAAGGGAGGAGGTCGGACAAGGGGAGCGAGGGAGGGCGGAGAGGAAAAAAAAAAAAGTGAGTTTTCAACTTCCCTCCCAATCAAGCACCCCCCCCCCCCCCCCCCACCCATCACCCCACCCACCCTCCCCCGGGCCCTACTGACTGTAACACAGGAGCCCAAAAATCCCGCATACGGATTTTTCCTACATCAAGTCATACACTTGAAAAGCAAGTAGCACATTCCACTCAAAATTGACATATACTGAGAGGCAAAGAAAACGCAATTCCATTGTCAACTGACAATTTTATTGAAATGAAACAAACACACATCAAAGCAAATACGTGTGACAAAAGAGCGACCACTGTACATTAGTTTGCCTATAACAGGTGCACATTCGCCTGAAGTGAAGCCCATTTAGGCGCGACAGAAGGAATACACTGTCAATATCTGGTGTGTCCCCCTTGAGCACGAACACAAGCTTGCAAACGTCGGGGCATTGAAGCGCACAAACGACGGATGATACGGATCGGTATCACGTTCCAGTGATGCTGCAATGCTTGGGTGAGCTCAGCAACGGTAGTTGGGGGATTCTGCTGACCTTGCACACGTCGTCCAAGTTCGTCCCACAAATGTTCAATGGGATTCATGTCTGGGGACACGGAGGGCCACTGCATGACATCCACATTGCTGTCCCGAAGGAAATTTCGTGTGAGAACGGCTGTGTGGGGTCGAGCATTGTTCTGCTGAAACACTAGTCTGTTGCCACCATGCTGTCTCCAGAGAGGAAGAAGAACTGGCTCAAGAACAGTGTCAATATAACGCCTTGCCGTCAAGTTGCCTGGCACAAACACAAGCTCCGATCGAAATTGAGCATTTATGGCACCCCAGACCATTACCCCTCCACCCCCATAACGATCTCGCTCAATGACACAGGGTTGCGCAAAACGTTCACCCTGACGTCGATACACACGATCACGGCCATCCGGGAAAGAGACATTGAACCGGGATTCATCCGAAAAAACAACATTCCCCCAAACCCTGTTCCCCAGAAAGCCACCTGCGGCAGCCCATCGCTGGCGTGCTAGTCGATGGCGATGGGTTAAGATCTGACCTTGGTATGGTCGACGTGCCCGTAGCCCTGCTGCTGCCAGACGCCGACGCACGGTACGGCTGCTGATTGGTCTTTCTCTAGTCCCAATAGTGTTGCGGGCTGTTTGTGCAGCTGGCTGGAAACGATTCCGGAGGTGCTGCGTGACAATGTAGCGGTCCTGTCGTGCCGTCGTCACACGTTGGACGCCTGGGCGTGGACGGTCGTTTACACTTCCAGTGTTTTGGTGCCGAGTCGCAAGACGGGTTATGGTTGATGGGTGTACATTGAAATGTTGTGCGGCCCTGATGTGAGCAGTGCCTGCCCTCAGCATGCCAATGGCTTGATTTCTCTGGTCTGTAGTTAACCGCGGCATGGTGCGTACGAGTGTCAGTAAAACGCCAATGTGTGTTTTTATAGGGGACAGTCATGGGCTGTTTGCATGCAATCACAGTATGCCTGTGTTGCACGTGTTTTGCAGTTATCAGTAAAAGATGTGTTGGAGTGGTTTACTCATGACGTCATGAACCCAACTGTGCCTGTCAATACAGATCGTCGCAATACAACATACGCGTGCTAGGTTGCATGCCTCGTGCATAATTCACATTATTTTGGCTGAGGTGACATTTTTCGGGGACGAAATGGGGATTGCGTTTTCATTGCCTCTCAGTATACATTCAAGAAAAAAGAAAAAAAGTTACAGTCAAAAATCAATTGGAAGAAGCATACAAAGAATAATTCAGAGAAGACTGATACAACGAACATTTAAAACAATTCATTTTGACCATTCATGTCTTTCCTCTTGTTTTGGATGTTGAGTGACATGACAAGACGTGTGAAATGCGGGAGCAGGGGCGGGGGTGGGGGTGGGGGGGGTCCTATAGCCAATCACTATTTCTTACATGCGCGCATCTGCTCTCGCGCGCGCGCACATGCATGTAAGTGCATACATGTCTGCGAATGTGTGTGTGTGTGTGTGTGCGCGCGCGCGCGCTCCCGCACGCCCACCCGCGCGCACGTGTGTGTGCGCGCGCGCGCGCGCGAGCCGCCACGCCCGTGAGCTCGCCCACGCGCGCGCGGGCACGCGCGAGGGAGAGAGGGACAGAGAGAGAACTTGGCTACATGCGGTGTACCCATACAAACAATACACATTTACGTTTTTCGTGCGAAAAAAAAAAAGTCAACGGTGAGTACGGGATTCCATCACATTATCATTATGCATCAACACTGGGCCTAATGTTGGCCTCTGGAAAAATATGTATACAGTAAACAACAACAACAACAAAAGAGAATTCTCACACCATGTTGTTGCCTCTCATTTTTCACACTTCATTTTTTGAGATTAGATATAATTTTGACAAAATTTACAATGATAGGCACCTTGTCTCGTGTGCATAAGTCTGGATAGATTGAAAAGAGAAGGAAAGAATCCACAGAAATCAACGGGACCTAGAGTAATCTGTCAAAAGAGCAAACTCTTTGCATACTCACTCCAAATCCTCCGCCCCCCCCCCCCCCCCCCCCCCCCCCCCCACCCCCCCCCCCCCCCCCCCCCCGACTTCCTGTGTGTGTGTTGTACCAATGCTCGCATGAGGCGGGAGTGTGTGTACTCGTGTGTGTACCAATGCTCGCATGAGGCGGGAGTGTGTGTACTCGTGTGTGTACCAATGGTCGCATGAGGCAGAGAGAACGGGGAAATACCAATCCTGGGCCACTTCCGCCCTCACCCAGTTTCGGGCGAAAGTAACCCAGGATTGGTATTTCCCGTTCTCTGACAAGTAAGACTTCAATAACCAAAAAATAACGATTATCTACAAACAAACATACTGTGTAGGGTTATCCGTTTTCAATACTAATTTACTAAACTTTTCAGATTTTAGTTTTTGTTTAATCCTATGTTTTTCTTGGTCGTTTTCAATAACATCATTTTCACGCAAACATTCATCAAATGAGTCTCTGTCTTTCATGTGAAATAGAACTACAGTCTTTAACTGTTCTCTAAAGTCTTTTAAAACTGAGTTATATTTTTGACATAAAATCCACACACTTATCCCAGCATGTCTTCCGCTGAAGCTAGTTTCGACAAAGTGTTTCTCTTTTTAACTATGTCTCTTTCTGCCGAACAGTCATCTATAATAAATAGTGTCTGCGTTCCTTCAAACAGTCTATAAAACTGTTCTAAACACTCACTCAGTTTATTGCTAGGATCAACTAAATATATGTCATCATCTGTCCATATAAACCTTCTATTATGATATGCTTTGTTCCATTTAAGTGTTGGACAGAAAACCACAATATGATTAAAATTATAACGATAAACTGTTTGTAATAGGTCTAGGACAAATATTGTTTTTCCACAACCAGTCTCCCCACAAATCAATGAGCAATGAGGAGTTTTTGCCCTAAAGTTTAACTGCTCATATTTTTTTATAACAAAACCCTTAATCTAATCCGGTTATTTTTTTTTATATCCCCTCTGTTAAAACTTGTTCAGTTTAATAAATCCTATAAGGTCTAAATGGTAAGATTAACCCAATTCAGTTCTGAAAGATTGTTTCTATTTAGACTAATTGATTTTGTTGCTTGTTGTTATGACCTTAATATCCTCACCATTGTGAAGAATGCGACGGTAACTTTAAGTTTTTCAACGTTAAGTTTTGCAGCTAATTAGAATTCCTTTTAGAAGGCCGTCACTAATCCCCACAAACCCATCCCTTTACATCTTTTAAGACAGAAATTTCAAATATTATTGTGAACGTGTCTCCTAATTTCATTTGCGGAATGAACTGTAATTTTGAAATAAGCATCTTTCAAAACTGATTCTCTTCTGTGGGAGGTGTACTGTTTATCCCATTACGGCTTTATTTCAATCTCTTTCTGATTTATTGTCCTCTGGCATAAGACTTACATGTAAAGGGCCAGAGTTGAATGCTTTTCTGAAACTTTTTTGACGGCTAAAAATGTAAATGGGCTTATGAATCAAATTTTTTTTCCCCATTCTAATATGGTTCTAAGTGCCATTTGAGGTGGGTTTTTCGAACTTTTATATTCATACTGGCCAACATTTTTTGCTTCTAGATGCGCAGTTGTTTTTAGTTTAGGAAACTTTTGCTGTCGCCAACCTCTTTGCGTTTTATAATCACCATCTTTAGTGTACTCAAACCCATACAAGCGCCTATCTCACCTTTCTGTTCAAAGTCCGCAACGTCTGCAAGGTCTTTTAATTCTAAGGTTATACACCTCACAGGCGCTAATGTAAACTCCGGGTTTTCTTCTGGCCACGCGACATTATTTTTTAGTAAACGTTTTATTTATTTCCAAAAACCAATGTGCAGGTTATCACATTTCACAACTTTCCCGCTTTTTTTTTCTTTGATTTTTATATTAAATGATCCCACCCTCCCACAAAATAATCTTTTTTAAAATGTAAATTAGGGGAAATTTTATAATTTCATAATCGCAATATGCAGCTTCCCGCCCGGTAAAGCTCTTAAAACATTTGAGGGCCTTCCATCATATAAGTTTTCATCAGTGCTCAGCTCATCCAAAGAACATAAAGTAATGATATAATGCAAGATCGAGCGGATTTTCCCCCTTTAAAAGTTTGTTTTTTTTTGGCGCAACAACAAATCTTTTAGTGACCTGAGTGTCAACTTTAAAGCCTAACATTTTAGCTAGCTCTTTATCAATAAGTAATCTGCATTTTCAGGTTTGAATGTTAAATATTGTTTTTAGATTTGCATTGTTAAGTTTGAGAGTATGTGAATTTACTCATTGCTTCTTTTAGTGAGCAAAACCGTAATAACCATCAGGTATTGTTAACTGGTTTGCTTTGAGCCCCAAACTTTTGTTTAAACTTTTTTATTCCCTTGGTTTCGCTTATATTAAACCCTTCGACTTTGTAAAATATTTCATGGAGCGCGACCGTTTTGGCCCCGCAATTGTTTTCAATAGCTGTTCTAAAAACGAAGGACGGTCTTGAGTTGTTATTTTTACAAAAATTTTTTAAAACAATTAAAAATGAGTGCATCAAATATACTGGCGCAAATATTCTGTTGGGCCGCACTACAATCTTAAAAATATGCAACTGATACTCTTGACATTGCTGTGAAAGACTGCCTCTTTTCATAAAAAGGTGAGTACTCCATTGAAGAGCTATCTTACCCCCCTATTGAAAACGACCACATCAAGAAAGCGTGGTTTAGTCATCCCATGCAGTTTTATCAGAACCCCGTTAAACTTTGCTGTGTTTTGCGCATCAACTGGGTGTGGAGTGTCGTATGCTGATCTTTAAAACCCATGATCCTTTGGTGAGGTCAGTGTACAGATTTCATTTTTATTAACTTTAGACGTATTTTTTACTGAACTGCAAGCACCATTGCCAAATGACAAAACCCCTTTAATCCATTCAGCAACAGAATAGACATGAAGGCTTTTGAAAGGATCTGTAACGATTTAATATTAACATCAAGACAGACTTTAGACAAAAGTTGGATCATAAACTTTGGCTAGGCGACCTTTATTTGGGGCACGCACAGAAAGTATAACTATGACTGGCATTCTCCCCTTAAAATCTTTCTTTCAGGCACACTGTTAAGCCTGTGTCCCTACAGCAAAAGCATAAAAACAGCATGGACAACATTTATCTTAGACTCTTCTAGGGCCTAACTAAGCGGGATAGAACGAATAAAAGACTCTATTGTACCTTTCGTTTGGTGTGTTGTAGGTTCGCAGCCCCGACAAGGTCGAGCATAACTGATCCTTCTACTGGTTTTGATGCACAAAAACAATACTTAGCAAATTTAGAGGACGCCATTAATTCTACAGTTAATTTACCTTCAAGTATTCAAAGGTACCAAAGGTTTTTTCAATACGCAAGATCGAAAGTAGACTTTGCTGTTGGCACTGGGTTTATAATGCTGCCTTCTGACCTCAGACTCCAGGTGGAATAATAATAACTATAATAATGAAATTTTTAGCAGGCAATGAAAGAAGGTTGGGAAAAAAAACGAATAAATTCTGAGCCAGTAATTTACAAACAATAAAAGAACACCCCAAAATTAAGTCATCTAATCCCCCAAGTCCAACCCCCAAAGTCATTGAAGACTCAGCAAAGTCGCGGACTCTGTTCGCGATGACCATGAATATGAAAAGACGCGCTTGTTCTTGGATTTAAATTTGGCATTTAGGATTACTTTAAATCCCCCCCCCCCCCCCCCCCCCCCCCCCCCCCCCCCCCCCCCGACTTCCTGTGTGTTGGTCCCAATGCTCGCAGAGGGGGAGTGTGTGTATGTGTGTGCCCCAATGCTGCATGGGGGCGGGATGTTTTTACTGGGGTTTTTGTCCCAAAATGGTCCATGAGGCAGAGAGAAGGGGGAAATTTCCAAATCCGGGGCCATTCCCGCCCTCCCCCATTTTGGGGCGAAAGTAACCGGGATTGGTTTTTTCCCCCTTTCCCTTGACAAGTAAGATTTCAATAACCAAAAAATAAATTATTAAAACAAACATACTGTTAGGGTTACCTTTTCAATAAAATTACTAAATTTTTCAGATTTTATTTTTTGTTTTCCAAAGTTTTTTTTGGGTCTTTTTCAAAACATCATTTTCACGCAAACATTCTAAAATGCTTGTCTTTATTAAAATTAAACACAGTTTTTAATGTTCTTTTAAGTCTTTTAAAATGAGTTATTTTTTTTGACTAAAACCCACCACTTACCCCAGCATGTCTTCCGTAAAAGTGTTTCGAAAAAGGGTTTTCTTTTTTTAAACTAGTCTTTTTTTTTCCCCCGAACATCATCAAAATAAATGTGCTGCGTTCCTTCAAAAGTCTATAAAATTTTCTAACACCACTCATTTATTGTAGGATCAACAATAATGTCACATCTGCCCAAATTTAAACCTTCTTTTTGATATCTTTGTTCCCCCTTTTAAAGTGTTGGACAAAAAACCCAAAATATGATTAAATTATAACGAAAATTTTGAAATGGTCTAGGACAAATATTTTTTCCCCCAACCAGTCTCCCACAAATCAAGGGCAATGAGGATTTTTGTCTAAGTTTAACGCCCCATTTTTTATAAAGAATTTAATCTAATCCTTATTGTTTTTTATCCCCTCTGAAAAACTTGTTCAGTTAATAAAACCCTTTAAGGTCTAAATGTGTAAGATTAATCCAATTCAGTTCTTTAATTGTTTCTATTTGACTATATTGTTTTTGTTGTTGTTGTTAGACCTAATATCCTCACCTTGTAAAAGAATGGCGGAATTTTTAAGTTTTTCAAGTCAAAGGGTTTTGCCACTAATTAAATTTTTTTAAAGGGACTCACTAATGCCCACAACCCTCCCTCTTTACATTTTTAAGAAGAAATTTAAATTTATTGTGAACTTTTTCCTAATTTATTTGGGGAAATGTTTAAATTTTTGTAAAAGATCTTTCAAAACTGATTCTCCTTGGGGGATGTATGTTTTTCCCATAGGCTTTATTTAAATCTCTTTCTGACGTCCTCTGGCAAAAGACTTACATGTAAAGGGCCGATTGAATGTTTTTCTAAACTTTTTGGGACGGCAAAATTTTGAAAAGGGGCTTATGATTCAAATTTTATTTCCCATTCAAAATTTTGGTTCTAAGTGCCATTTGAGGTCGGGGTTTTCGAACTATTTTATATTCAACGGGCCCAAACAATTTGCTTTAGTTTGCGCAGTTGTTTTTGTTTAAAAAACTTTTTGTCCCCAACCTCTTTGCGTTTAAATCCCATCTTTAGTGTACCAAACCCAAAAGCCATTCACCGTTCTTTCAAAGTCCGCAAGTCTGCAAGGTCTTTTTTTTCAAAAGGTTATACCCCTAAAGGGCGCTAATGTAACTCCTGGTTTTTTGGCCCACGCGACTTTATTTTTTAGAAACGTTTATTTTTTTTCCCAAAAAAAGGGCAGTTATACATTTCACAACTTTCCCGCTTTGTCTTTGATTTTATAAAAATATCCGACCCCCCCCACAAACTAATCTTTTAAACGTAAATTAGGGAATTGTATAATTTCAAACCAATATGCAGTTTTCCCCCCCGGTAAAGCTCTTAAAACTTTAGGGCCTTCCCTAAAATTTTCATCGGTCGCTCATCCAAATGAACATAAAGTAATGAATAAAATGCAGATCGACGGATTTTCCCCCCTTTTAAAGAGTTTTGTTGGCGCAACAACAAAATCTTTTAGTACCTGGTGTCAACTTTAAAGCAAAACTTTTTAGTAGCTTTTTATCAAATAAGTAATCTGCATTTTCGGTTCGAATGTTAATTTTTTTTAGATTTGCATTTTTTAAGTTTGAAGTAAGTGAATTTACCATTGTTCTTTTATGAGAAAAACCCCGTAATAACCATCGGGTATTTTTAAACTGGTTAGCTTTTGACCCACAATTTTTAAAAATCTATTATTCCCCTTGGTTTCGTTTTTTAAACCCCTTGATTTTTGTAAAATTTTCAGGGAGCGCCCCGGGTTTTTGGCCCCGCAATTGTTATCTGCATGTTCAAAAAAACAAGGCGGCTTGAGTTGTTTTTGTTACAAACTTTTTTAAAAAAAAATTAAAAAGAGTGCTTCAAATATACTGGGGCAAATTTTCTGTTGGGGGCCGCACTACAATTTTAAAAAAAATTAGAACTGAACCTTGACATTGGTGACCAGGCCTCTTTTCAAAAAAAGGTGAGATCCTTGAAGAGCTATCTTAACCCCCTATTAAAAACGCCCCACAAAAAAAAAGCGGGGGTTTTTGTCACCCGTGCGTTTTTAAAAACCATTAAACTTTGCGGGTTTTTTGCGCATCACGGGGTTGTGGGTGTCGTAGGACATTTAAATCCCATGATTTTTGGTGAGGTCGTGTAAGTTTCATTTTTTTACCCTTCCTTTTTTTTGACTGAATGAAAGCCCCATTGCCAATGAAAAACCGTTTAACCCATTCAGCAACGAATAGCGAAGGTTTTTGAAAGGACTGAAACAAATTTTAAAATTTAAAACAAGCGATTTTGAAAAAAATTTGGGATCTTAATCAGGGCCCTGGCGACCTTTATTTTTGGGGGCACGCACAGAAGTAAACTATGAGGCATTTCCCTTTAAAAAATTTTTCTTTCCGGGCACAACGTTAAGCCTGTGCCCCCTACAGCAAGAGCATAAAAACACAGGGGACAACATTTTTTTTGACTCTTCAAAAGGGCCTAACTAAAGGGGGAATAAAACGAATAAAGCTCTATTCTCCCTACGTTTGGTGTTTTTGGGTTTTTTCGCAAGCCAGACGGGTCGGCATAATGACCCTTCTATGGTTTTTGATGCAAAAAAAACAAACTTAGCAAATTTAAAAGCCTTTTAATTCACAGTTAATTTACCTTAAATATTCAAAGGACCAACATGTTTTTAAAATACGCAAGATCGAAAGTGCTTTGCTTTTGGGCAGGTTTATACAGGCTTCTGACTCAGCCTCCGGGTAGGAATAAAAATAAACTATAATAATGAATTCTTATACAGGAAAAGAACAAAAGGTTGGGAAAAACACATAAATTCGGCCGTAATATTACAAACAATAAAGAACCCCCAAAGAAAAGTCATCAAACCCCCCGAAGCCCAACCCCCAAAGTCATTGAAGATCAGAAAAGCTCGCGGACTCTGTTCGCGATGACCATAAATATGAAAGACACCCTTTGTTCTTGGATTAACTGGCATAGGATTATTTGGTCTTTATCTTACTAAATAGTAACCCAACTTTTACAAGAACTAATGTCCAAAAGTGTGGGCCAAAAACAATCTTTGCTTGCAGTAGACAAAACCCAGCTAAAAATACCCCAATATTCCTGGAAAAGGGTTTTATACTTTACCACTAATTTTTTTAATAAATTCGCAAGATACAGCTTTTTTTTTTACCCATGATTTAAAGGGGGGAGGGGATGGCGGCGGAGGCACGGGGACTTTGCCCTCCCCCCCCCCCCCTGTAAAAAGCCATCACCAGTGTACTTATTCAAATCTAGGCTGTTATAAGTTTTCAATGTGCTCCTTTCTCCAAAACAGTGTTTTTTATTCGTTTGCTGTGTGTGTCTTATATAAAATTTTGGATAGTTTCTTTTTCATTCCTTGATTTCGTAATTGGTCTCGGTTAGTGTGCCTTCTATCTTGTGACTTTCTTGTTCAAATTTTTTTGTCTTTGTATTTTTCTTTTTTTAAATATCACCCCTACGATGGAGTCGTCAGCCTCAACGAGTTTTTTTTTTTCCTTTTTTTTATATGCTATCTAGTTCACCCATTTTTGCAAAAATTGTTTGTTAATTCCCCTTTTGAGGTTTTCTTAAAGTCGATAAAGGGGCGGTTAGTTCTCGCAGGGTAGCGGGAGTCGTGTATTTTTTTAAACGTGTTTTTTTTTTGAAAAAGGTTTCTGTTCTATTGTATTTATTAATTTCCCCTCTGATTGTTTAATTTTTTAAGTTCCATGTTTTGCATTTGGTTTCTTTGGGATTTCGCAGTGTTTTTTGAAGTTTTGGGAAATGCCTCCCCCCTTAATTTTGGCCTAAAAAGGGCCCAAGGCGATTTTGATTTTCACCTGAGTCTTTTTCTAATTGAACCCAGGGAAAAAACTTTGAGGGGTTTTTTTTTATTTGAAACTGAAAAAATTTGCCCTTTGGTCCTCCTCACAAACAAATGGTCATCTTTTACTTAAAAAATCATTGGGGTTTTTTTTAAATTCGGGGGTTCTTGGCCAAAAATTTTGGGTAAATACTGACCTTCCCTTTCTTTTAATTTTTCCCGACTTTTTGGTATTACCCCGTTTTTCTGCTAATTCTCATGAAATGAGAGCCTGAGCTTGCCGCCCCGGGGGGAAATCACTCAGTCGTCCCCACGATAAAAAAAATCTAATCTTCTTCTCTTCAATTCCCGCCATTTTTTTAAATAATTAATTTTTTAAATTTTGTTCATAAAAATGGCCCAGCAAACAATGGCTCGATTTTTTAACCCGCATAGAAAAACTGAAGAGCCCTTGGCGTAAAGGGGGAAAAAAGCGGACTATTAGTTCCAAAAATCCATTATATTGATGCAGATCAAATTCTTACTGTTAATTTTCCGACCTGGGACAGTGACTTTTTGTGCGGGGCTCTGCGCGTCTATTTCAAATATACTCGATTCACAACAACCCAAACAGGACGTTGTACAAAATCTGGGGGGGCAATCGTTAAAAAAAATTTCTAAAAAAACTTAGGGAAAGAAATATTTTCTTTACACAATGCAACATTTTTTTAAACCCTATTTGTTTTGGGGCAAACCCGGGAATAAAGGGGGGAGATTTTGCGTTTCAAGGATCGGCAATGAAGAAGCCTAAAACTTAGAATAGGCGCGACTCGCCCAGGGGCTAAAGCAGCAAAAGGGGTTTGCTGTAATTATGCGTATGGTAAACGCTTTTTTCCCCCCCCCCCGATTTTGATTGTTAAAGCGCATGCGCCTATTTCAAGGGGGATTAAAAACGATTGTCTCAACAACTTTTTAATGAATACAAAGTGTTATCAAATCAACAGACGCCCAAGCAAAGTACGCATTTCTGACTCTCGTTGAGTTTGAGTTGGGTTGCTTCAAATTTTGCAAGGTGATTGGGCACAAAAAGGTCGAATGTAAAATATTCGAAAGATGATTCTCATACAAAAAAATCCTAGAAGCAGGGGAGACACTATAGGGAAATTTTTGTTTGTCTAGAAAAATCGCTTAAAGGGATTTATTGCTGTGTGAAAAAGAACCATTTAAAAAAGGAAGGAAAAAATTTTTTAATCCCCAAAAACGAAAAGTCAATGTTCGTTGAGGGGGTTTTTTAACCAATTACGCTGCGGGTTAAACCCCTTTTCAGCATTTTGTGAAAAAAGAAAATGTTTGGAGGCGGGAGGGGTGTGAAAACCAAAAATTTACCTTTTCTAAAAAATTTACACTTCACAAGTTTCTTGAGATTTTTTAAAAACGAAAAAACGGTTTTTGGGTTGACCAAGGGCACGGGGATAATCAGTTACTAACGGGAGAAAATGTGAGGAGTAAAAACATTTAATTGTTTAAAAAAGAAAAAGCCCAATAAACCGCTTAATGTACATTTGTTTTTAATATTTTTCGCAGCTGAATTGAAAAAAACAGTTAAAAGATATACAAAATAAAATTTTTTTTATTTTATAAAAAGTCTGTTCAGGGTTTTTCCAAAAAGGCCCACGCGCCGCCAAAAGAAAAGATAGTAGAACCCCTAAAATAAAAACTTCAATTAACCAACATTACAAAAATGCAGCGTACTAGAGCAAGACCTTTCAAAATCACAAAAAAAAACGAAGGTTTCTGTGCCTTTAATGCTGTTTTTATATGTTTAAATGGACATCAACTTAAAAGCTCTATAGCAAACGGTGTTGCTCTTTGAACAGGGATAGGGCACCCGCAGCTTACCCTAGGAGTTTTTTCTTTAGCTCTCGGGCTGTGTTTATTAGCTGTAGGTGGCTACAAAAAATTAAAAAAAAACTCCCCAAAAACCACAGTAGGTTCACAATAACGGCTAAACTTAGTTCGTTTTAAAAACAATAAATAAAGCCTTGTTGACTCAAAAAATCACGGTGAAGAATTTTAAACGTTTACAGGCCGATTTTGATGATTCAAAAAAAAAAAAGTTTGATCTTCAAAGAAAGGGGAGGACAATTTTCTCAAAACCAGACCCCGACAGATAAAAAGGGAATTCCCTTTAAAAAAATTAAAAAGACATTAAACTCTGTTCTAACAGCTAATTAACAACACCAAAAGGTGTTTTGACCCGCCGTGGGGAAGGGTTAGCGTCGCGGACTCCGGTGGGAGGTCGTGGGTTCGAATCCCCTAAGTCATGTGGTTTTTTCGCCCGACCGGGCCCCACCCAGAGTTGATTTGCTGCGAACCAGTTGGGGGAAGTGGGACCCCAAGTCGAGTTTCATCCCCTTAAGGTGCGTTTCGGGGGGTTGCTCAAATTTCCTGAAATTTCCTGCCAAAATGCAGGTGCCTGTACTCTCGGGCTGGTTTGAGCCAGGATAATTTTTAAAGGGAAGGTAGAGTACAGCCCTGCATGTGTCTCAGACCGAAATGGAAACCCCTACATCATCTTAAAT
This sequence comes from Conus ventricosus, assembly GCA_018398815.1. NCBI lineage: Eukaryota > Metazoa > Mollusca > Gastropoda > Neogastropoda > Conidae > Conus > Conus ventricosus. Next base: position 4,382 of record JAFLJL010006225.1, on the reverse strand, counting down.
CCTATTCCCATTGATCAGCATTAAAAAAAAGTTCATATTTTGTGGCCCCTTTATGCCCTGCTCTCTGGTGACCCCAATTTCGTGTCCCCCCCCACGTCTGTGGCCTTGGTTTTTTCTTCCTTGGGGTCAACCCCGGTTTTGGGGGTCCATGGGGGGCGTCTTTGGGGACTGGTGGCGCCCCCCGGAGGGAGAGCTCATCACGCCGGGTCCCGACTAAGCAATTTTGTCGTCGTAGGGGGCTTAGTAGGTGGGGGTCCTGGTATTTAGTCAGAACAGGCGCCACTGAACCACCCAAGTGATCGGCCAGTGCAGGTTTCCCCCGGGGGTTGCCTCTTTACGACTTGAAGTGACGCTCCCTGTGGATTGCCGGTGCCGGGGCGGCGGGGCCACCGGGGGTGTGACGTGGACGGGGGTGTCGGGAAAGAGCGGGGTGGGTCACTGCCTCTGAGGGGCGCAGAGGTTGGGGAAAAAAAAAAAAAAAAAAAAAAAAAAAAAAAAAAGGGGTTTTTGCTTTAGTTTTTGATCCAAGCACAAAAAGACCGTTGATATTGTTTGATTAACCGTTTTTATTTTTTTTTTTTTTAAATATGTTTGGGTTAGAAAAGAAAAACGATGGGTAAAATTTAAAAAAGGACAAACGAATTTTTTTTAAGGGGAAAAGTGAGAGAGAGGTTTTTTCAAGGCACGAAAGAATTGATTTGAAGTCATTGACCCCAAAAAAACGGACAGGGAGCGTTTTACTGCAATTTCTCAGTTCCAAGTAAAAAATAACAATGACCCGCCGTTTAAATATGTTAGTGTTTTAATTGCTATTAACAATAAATGAAAAAATCTAGAAGTCTGGGTTAACAAACAACAGACTTTTTTTCATAACGAATTAAAACCCGGTTGGGGAACGAAAATGCTTTCACAGTTTGACGCTGCGGCTGAAAAAGCTAAAATGAAGGGTTGGGTTTTCAGAGGGCGAGTCTTAGAGATTTGATTAAAACAGGTAAGTATGCACCGTTGTTGGTAAGGCTTACATTCCATACTCCCGCACGGCAGCGAAAAAACATTATAAAAATAAAGAATTCAGACGATAAATGTTTCATGTGGTGCTTCTTGCAAGGGGCTCGTGTTCGCGACACGAAGAGAGTGACTAAATACGGGAATACCCCAAGTTTTTAACTTCCATGGAAATCCTTTCCCGTTTGTGTAGACCAATTGATCATTTGAAGAGCAAAACAAACCAAAAACCTCAATATCTACACATGGGGTGGGGGAAACAAATTACAGCCGATTAAAATGTCCAAAAACATCCAACAATTGGAACCCGACAAAAAATGTTTGACTTACTACAATTTTTCACCCGGGGCTGCCACATTACAATTGTTTCGAAAAATGAGTAAACTAAAGCAGCATACTTCAAAAATGGGGGAAAAAAGAATTCTGAAAAATGTTTTCAAAAATGCCATCTGTGCAAGCCGCGAGTGAACATATAAAAAAATTGTAAAAGTTTTGTAGACGTAAACAGAATAATTCGCCCCCGCCCCGGGTCTAAAGTTTTGTTTTGAAAGGAAAAAAACTGCAACATTCTCATCGTGTTTACGCAGACTTCGAGTCGTTATTTTTCCTTTTGAAGGGCCAGCGCCAAAAAAATTTGAAAAACCAAAATCTTAATGAGTTAAACATAATTTGTTTTTTTGCCTTTATTTTTGTTAGGTCAGATGGCGCCATTCAACGCCAGAATTTAAAAGAGGACCAAATGCGGCTGAAATTTTTTCGCGCTGCACATGCGTAATGACTGTTCTAATAATCTAAAAAATTATCTGAAATCAAATGTCGCCTGAAGACCAACAACTATGACTCAGCCCTCACTGTTGGGTTTTTGGTTTAGGCTTATAGGGGCGCGAATCCCAAAATAAGGACCCATGATCCATTAGTGGAAAGTTCGAGGAGCGGGCAAACAAATGCAAACTTCAAAAGTTTGTCCTAAAACATGGAAGCGCCGTATTTTTCATAAACTTGGAGGTTACACCTTTCCCCCTTATAATAAAGCAGGACGATGCCTTCAGGGGTATGCATTGCACATCATCAAAAAATAATTGTTTAAACGAAAAAATGTTTTTATGACTCTATGACACTGATGGGTCATTAAGGGGACTGGCTATGTCATTTAAAATCCTGCCAATAACAGAAGAATATTTTTACCCAAATTTTTTAGAAAAGGGCGTTTTCCCTTTTGAGTACATGACGTTGGGAAAGGTTTGACGAAGATACACTTCCCCCCTAAAAGGGGGTTTTTTTCTAGTAGGGAAAGGACACATACAATTACCGCATGCTCAAATGCGTGGGCAGATTAGAGTTAAAACGAGGGGGAAATACATGATCCTACTTGTGGTGATGATGTTTTTTTTGGGGACTCTTTGAAAATTATAGAAAGACCTGATGAAAATTAAGCTTGGGTCCCGGCCCTTCTTTCTGCGCGGGATAGCTGGGGCGCTTTCTTAAAGTTTATGGAGACAGATTGATTTATTGTCAGATTACCCAAAATCTGATTGAAAACGGATTGGTGGAGGAAATTGTTGGCGTCGCTCATTTCTTTTAAGCAAACAACAAATACTGGACGCTATATCCGATAAAAGGGGCTAAATACTCATGTATTTAGTGCAAACAAACTGTTGGTTGGGGAATGGCGCAATCATTCCCTTACCAACTTTAAAAAGACGCACGGCGTCCGAAAAAAAATTCAAAGGCATTAAAGTGGGTTTAGCATTTAAGCCCGATAACAGCGTGGTTTCATTCTTGAAGTTGACTAGAAATCATTAAAACCCCTGACCGCATAATGAACCCCCTTACGCGAAAGCTAAAGATGGATCCAAAAGAAACCCCTAAACTTGTGCCTAATCTTCGCGGCAAAAAAAATTATGTCTGTCATTACAGACTTCTACAATTTTATTTAAGACATGGTTTTAAAGTTAACAGCTGTCCATCGCATAATTGCTTTTGATCAAGAACAGTTCATGAAACCATACATCATGAAGAACACTGATCTCAGAACCAAATCCACAGATGCTTCAGAAAAAGACTTTTTCAAGTTGATGAACAACAGCTGTTTTGGAAAGACTATGGAGAATCCGCACAAGCGTAAAGATGTTAGATTGGTCACCAGAGAGAATGAAGCAATTAAGCTGACTTCAAAACCTAATTATCAGGACTTTAGAAGATTTCATGATCAGCTTTTTGGCATAATGATGAAGAAAAAGAAAGTCAAATTGGACAAACCTGTATTTATTGGGTTTACTGTTTTAGAATTATCAAAGCTTTTGATGTTAGAGTTTCTTTATGACTACTTTAAGCCCTCGTATCCTGAGTCCAGAGTACTTTACACAGATACAGATAGTTTTGTTATAGATATCCCTACTGAAGACATCTATAAAGACATGGAAATAGAAGTAGCTAAAGGACATGCGGGATGGTATGACACGTCCGATTATCCTAAAGATTCGCCTTTGCATTCAATTACTAACAAGAAGGTTTAGGAAAGATGAAGGATGAATTATCTGGAAAGGTGATCAAGGAGTTTGTTGGGTTTAAGGTCAAAAATGTACAGTATTTCGAGCCAGGAGAAATCATTAAGAAAGCAAAGGGAATATCTCGCAGCGTTGTGCAGTCAAACATATCACATGACAACTACAAAGAAGCATTGTTTGGCAATAAGACTTTTCATCATGACAACGTAAAACTGCGATCTAATCTACATGAGATCAACACAACAGTTGTAACAAAGAAGTCATTAGATAGAACAAACACAAAACGTGTGTTTGTTAATCCAGAGTTTTCATATGCAATTGGGCACTGGGAGAACCGTAAAATAATTAAAGCGGAACTGTGTCTGGTGGGATTATCTGCAGTTCTTCCTTCACAAAAGATCTTTGAGGAGCTGGTTGTTTTGTTGTGCCAGTTTCTCGTAAATAATACACGGGCGGATTCATTTTTACAATTCTTTTTATTTCATATGGATCAACACTCCAAACTGGATCGGTTGCCCTGATGCGAGTGTCCCCTTCTGCTTCCCCGGTAAATAAAGGTAACCAAACGGTAATAGTTTGCTGGGTGTACTGGAGTCTTCAGCACATTTATTGTTTTTCTTTTGATTGCTTGTACTGGCTTTAGCCCTTTAAATTCTTCATTATTCATTGCGCGCAAAACTGAGGGCAGTCTTCTAACCCATTCTGTGTTGCGAGAATTGTCAATCAGCTCTCTGTGATACTGGTAGGAGAAAAGTCTTTCGTAACTGTTTGTTTTAAAATTTTCAAACTAAAGCCCGTGATCTGTGAACTCCCGGAATGCCTCTTTTTAAAGGTAACTCTAAGTTTTTAACAATAATTATTCACCCTTTT
>JAFLJL010006223.1:0-12371 GCA_018398815.1 Conus ventricosus | reverse complement strand
CCCCTATTCGATTGCCCGTAGCTGCTCCTCTTTCTGAATCTTTTCGAGGTTATCAATGTCCTTTAGTGGTAAGGATCCAAACTGAGCACCATATTCCAGTACTGGTCTAACCAGTGTTTTGTAGCAGTCGTCTTTAACCTTTTGGGGGCAGTCATTGATATTCTGTATAAGAAAGCTAAGATGTTATTTGCTTTCTTACATACTAAATTGTAATGTTTCTTTCCATTTGAGACAACTATCTATAATAACGCCTAAATATTTTGCAGCATTAGTTTCTTTAAGAATAGTATTATGGATAGAATAATCTGATCTAATTGGTGAGCGTTTGTTACATATACGCAACACTTGGCACTTTTGGGGATGAAATTCCATTTTCCAAGTTCTTTCCCCACTCTTGTAAAGCGTTTAGATCTTCTTGTAGAATGCGTGTATCATTCTTGCTTCTGATTGTTCTATATACTAAGCTGTCATCTGCAAAAAGCCTTATAGTAGTTCCAGGAGAGAGATTTCTACTTATGTCATTTATATAAATTAAGAAAAACAAGGGCCCCAGAACAGTTCCCTGTGGTACACCTGACAAGACTGGTTTACAATGGGATGACGACCCTTCCACACAACTTTCTGCGTTCTCCCAACGACGTGTAGTCAAGTGGTCGAGTGGTGTTGGTTCGTTGGAATGTGCGCTCATTCACTCAATGGAACAGTTCAGTGACTAGAAGGTGATAGGTGTTTATTCATCTTCACTACAACACACACAGCAGGGAGCAAGCCTGTATAGACACATGCAGAGAAAACAACTTCTTAGCAAACAGTAAATGTAGGAGACAATAGTTGTCAAAATCCAATTACCTACATTTTACAATGGATACTAGGCTTGCGTACACCTACCCAATTCATTTTCTTTATTTATGGATTTATAATTTACATCGTCATTTGTCATACCAAGGGCAAAAAAAGACAAAATGAAATTATCAAACCGGCTAAATAGGCAGTAGTTATCAGTACACAACTCAACACACATGCCACAAAACTTTAAACTTATACATCAACACAAAGAGAAAGAGAGAGAGAGAGAGAGAGAGAGAGAGGAGAGAGAGAGAGAGAAGAGAGAGAGATTTTTTCTCTCCAAAAGTCAGGATCAGAAACACTCAGTGAGTAGGCCAAACAAACATACAATAAAATTACAACTTTGCCACAATGTCATGGCTTCAGTCACCATTTTATCTAAGACAGTTGAAGCCAATTTCAATGTTCTGACCCCTTTTCCCCATGACTTTCCAACCTGGTCCTCAATGTGGTGGTTGGTAAAATTAGCTCGATTCTCTCATGATCATTTAATCATGGAATGCCTTGCATTAGTTGCAACAAACGGTGAAACCCCAAATCAAAATTTCCCAAAAGGAAATTTACAAAATTAGGTCTCCTCTGAACCAGGATTAGACCAATTCCCCAAGCAGAAATTATAAACACTACTAACAAAAAGAGAATTTAATTATTTACCACAGTTATTACCATACTGAGCCATGTATCAGTTAAATCTGAGGCTGTATACCTTTGTGACTAACCATTTAGAATATTAATTCTAGGGCAAAAGCTACCTTCAAAAGTTCTTGTGGATAAGAATTCTTGCTTAACTAGCCACAGTGTGACTTAGTAATCATGCAGGAGTGTCACCCTAATCATTATTCCAACATACAAAATACACAAGAATGAAAGGATAAAAAAAAAGAAATTCAATGTTCAAGGTGGAACATAGACAGAAAATTAATTAAGGCTTTAGTTAAGAACCGCCCTTAGACAAATTTCTCTGGGCCAAAAAAAAAAACTTTGACGTCAGCTATGTACAACAATGTTGCAAAATCTGCCGACATGCCCGGTCGGCAAAAGTAATACTTTTGTCAAATGTTACTCATAAAGTCTTTCAACAATAAATCTGCAAGTGCAGTAGTCCACACAATCCTTTAGATGGCTGGGTAATTCTGAAAATTTCATATATTTTACATTTTCTTTCCAATACAGAGATGGTAATGATCTGAAAACAAAGAGAGTTTGTGTAGCAAAGCTAGCACGTGGCAGTTCAAAACTGAAGGGCTTGAAACAAAGGGAGTTTGAGTAGCAAGGCTACCACATGGCCATTTCAGAAACCGAAAAGCTTGAAAGGTTCGTACCCACAAAACTGCAACTTGTACAAACATACAGGGTAAAATATTGAAGATCGATCAAAGAAACTTTTCAAAGTCTACAATCTCATACAACTTACTAACCGTTTAAGGCACTGCGTGCAGCCTCTTCGATGTCGTCGGGTCTACGCCAGGCTTCAAATTGCCCGGTTTCCGTTCGTCAATCCTTTTTGTTCTTTCACGGACCACGACTTCCGGTTTTGTGGCTATACGCACGGACGATGTTAATTTTACATCTGTATGTGGCTATACGCACGAACGATGTTAATTTTACATCTGTATGCACCCTATAACACACACCCCTTGCTTTTGAACGCAATGTCCCATTGCTCCCAAAGATATCCTTTTGCTAATGTCGAAATTAGTTTCCGACCCAACCCAAACAGGTTAACATTAGCAACAAATGATAGAAAATTTACATTGGGAGTAGACTAATAGTTAGCCTCAGCTCCCAAAGTACAGTCAGTATAGTATGGAGAACATTGACGGAATCTGTTATGGGTGAACAGGTACTCGATATCTCTTTGTATGAAATTATAGCAAAACTATTGCCTTCAACAAGTCCATGTAGGCCTATCTTGATAAACTAACCATTAACTTGCTTCCCTTAACCAGGGGGGGGAAGGGGTAACAGAAAAAAAAAAAGGGAAATCTGGGGGGGCCCCCGGGGGGGCTTGCCCCCCCCGGGAAAAATTTTTTTTCTTAAGGATGCATATCTTTTGCATATCTGTGCAATCTGGTGAATTTTGGGCAAAAAAAAAAACTTTCAAAAGAGCAAAAAAATATTTTTTTGGGGGGGCCACGGTTTCATTTTTTTTAGTTTCATTTGCAAACATTAAAAAAATTTACCCCCCTACTTCAAAAAAAAAGAACTTTTTGAAAGGATCCCTGCTTTCGTTTTTTACGGGACGAGCCCTTTTTCCTGACGGGACTTTTGGTGCGCCCTCTGTGTTTCACTTTCCGGGAATGAGTCCTGTGTAAAAATGTGTGTGTTTTGTGTGCATGGTAAATGCGTGTTTTGGCATTATCAATTTTGTGTGTTTCTTGTGTGGGTGGTGTTTTTGGGGTTTTTTGGTGTGGTGTGTTTTGGTGAAAGTGGTAAAAGCGCGTGTGCTTTTATACAATTTGTGTATGATATTCTGTGTGGTGTGGTGTTGTGTGTGTGTGTGTGTGTGTGTGTGTGTTTTGTCGTACTTTTGGTGTTTTTAAGTGGTGGTGTGTGTGTGTGTGCATGTGGAATGCGGGGGGGGATTATAAAAAATTAATATATATATTTTAAGTTACCGGGTTTTGGTTATCCTTTTTTTTCCCTCGGATTTTATATGTGTGTGCGTGGTGTGAATGGGGTGTGTTGTGTTTTTGGGGTGTGAGTGCGTGATTTTGGAAAAGGGGAGAGAGAGGAGAGAGTCAACGGGACAGACAGAAAGAAGAGAGAGATAGAGATAGAGGGAGGGAGGGAGAGAGAGGAGGGGGGGGGGAGACAGAGAGAGAAGGGGGGTTTTTTGTTGTGTGTTTTGTGGGGGAGAGAGAGAGGGGAGAGGGGGAAAAGAGAGAGAAGAGAGTTTTGATTCAGGGGTCAGACAGAGAGAGAGGGGGGGGGGTTGGGGGGGGGGGAGCCCAAAAGGGGAGAGAGAAAGAGGGAGAGAGAGGAGGGGGGGGAAAAGAGTAAGAGAGGGAGAGAGAGGGAGGGGGGGGAAGAGAAAAAGAAGGGGGGAGGGAGGGAGAGAGGGGGGGGAGGGGGGGAAAAAGGGGGGGGGAAAGAAGACAGGGGGGGGGGAGAGAGGGGGGGGGGAAGGGGGATAGGGAGAAAAGGGCCCAGAAGGGGAGGGGGACAGAAAAGGGGAGGGAGAGAAAAATGGGGAACTGCTTTCCTTAAAGTGTGGTTTTTTTTCCCCCGGCGAAGTAGGACACGCCCTTTTGTGCTTGGCACATTTCACGGGGTCTTGCAGGCAAAAAACCCCCACACGGGGAAAAGTAGTTGACTTTTTTTTCCCAAAACGGGAAAAAAAAAAGCGACCCAGGACCCCCAGAATTTTTTCATAAAAGTCACACCCCTTTCTTTGTCGGGTTTCCCATCCCCTCCCATCCCCCAGGGTTTTTTTTTATGTTGCTTTCTTTTAAATTTTTCCTAAACCCCGGGGTTTTATACGTTGTCTCGTGGGTTTACGCCTTTTTTGAATGTACCCCACAGTTCTTAGCGGGGGATATAGGCCTCTGAAATCCGCTAGACCCCAAAACTGATTCCCGAAATCGACCGAACCCGAACAAGAAAAAGGGCCCAATTTTCCGCAAAATTTCTTTTCCGAGAAATAACATTTAAAAATCCGGGGGAAAATTTTTTTTGGCTTCAAACCCGGAATTCCGCGGATCCGAGGGAATTCCCACCCCTGTTTAAAACTCTCTTGACAAGTGCATGCCGCTAGCGCCCTTTTTTTTTAAAACCGCACAACAAGGGGCACTCCCATTTTTTTGGGAAAGAAAAAAAAGTTTTCCGAGAACGTGATTTCCCTCCTTCCTGGGGCCAAATTCACTTCCATTTGCAAAAAAAAACCCCCGAGTCGATACGTCCCCATACCCCCTCGAGTTATAAAATTTTAAAAAATTTATTTTTCTTTTTAATTTTCCCCCCTTTCCCCCTTTTTTAAAAATTAAATTTTTAATTTGGGAAAAACCATTTTAAAATAACGGATTTAAACTTATCTTCCCGTAGGTTTTCGGCGAAAAACTACTCAGGTTAAATGCATACTGGGGGGTTTTTTTTAACTAAAAATTTTTTGGGTTCTTTCTCCAAATTTTGTGCCCTTTATATAGTAAAGGACACATTCTTCAAAACTGTAATTTTTACAAACCACTCTGCTGCCGGGTATGGGTGATTTGTTCGCGGGAGGTTCTTTGGCTGCAAACCTGCCACTTTTTCAAGTGGACCGACCCCCTTTTCTCCGGGGGACATCTGTTTCCTCCCCGCCCTAGCACTGGAAAGTGGGTTGGGGGAATGGGGGGGGTTTGTTTGGGTTTCCCGGGGGAACAAGATCCACTCGTCATCACCTGTCTTCATCGCTTTTCCCGGGCACCGGGTACCTAACTAAAAGGGGGGTGGAAAACCTCTCGTCCTCTCCCAAAAAAACTGGAGTGGGGTCTTTGAAAGGGGGGAAATGTTTTCCCGGGTTCAGTGTGATCTCTTGTTTGCCCCCTTTTTGTAGGGGCGAACAGCATAGACTGGAGTGCCCTTTGTAGGCCCCCGAGGGGTTTCACTAAGGGAGGTCAGGGAGCCATCTGTCCGGGAAATCTTTCCCCCCCCAACCCCTCGGCTCTTGATGAAACCGGGGTCCCTAGTTGTAACGACTTTACCCCTTTCAAATTCGGTTCAGCCCTTTTTTCGGCCGTTTTCTAAAACTCCCCTCGTGCCCCCCCTTTTTGTGTTTCCCAGGACCCGGTTTGGTTTGCTGGCGGACCCAGTCGGGCATTTGGGGCCCCGATTTTGTTTCCCCAGAAAGGGTTTGTCTAGGGGCAGAAAAGGTTCTTTGGCCCCCGAACGGGAAGAAAATGGGGTGAAAACCCGTGGTTGAGTGGGGGCTTTGTTGTTGTTTAAACCCCTTTACAACCCCCTTGCTTTTTACGTGGGCCAATTTTTTTTTCTTCTGTTCGGGCGGGGGGGCCCCGAAAAAAAAATCATGGAGGGTCCTGTTGAACCTCTCGCACTGCCCTTTTCCCCCCTTTTGGATGATAGGGGGGTTGTGCGCTTTTTCCCCTTTATCCCATACATGTCGCAGAGGGGGCCCGATAAGCAGAGCCCAAAAAGCCCCTACCTTGATCACTATTATCCTCTCTGGAATCCCGTATCTGTGAACCCCCCTTTGTTACCGGGACCGGGGGCCACCGTCTTGGGCCCTCCTGTTTCGTTTTTGGTACCGCCCCTGGGGAACTTGGGTGAAAGCGCCCCGCATCACCGGGCCTTTTTCCCTCTCCCATCGCGGGGCCTTTTCCAAACCCTTTGGGGAAATCATCGCCAGGATTTGTAGGGGGCCCTTTGGCTTGGTTTGGGGCCCAGGGGTGGTAACTGCGGGTTTTCTTCCCCATCCCACAACGAGGACACTGCCCCAAAATTTACTGCTGGATTTCTTTCGAAAATTCCGGGCCCAAATACACACCGGGCCGGACCCAAAATTTTTGGGGTACGTTTAAACCCCCCCTTTGGTGCCCCATCTCATCTTTGAAGTTCAAAAAAGAACATTGGCCCGCAGAAAATGTTGGGGAAGGACAACTTTGGTTTTTCCCCCCCCATTTTGGGGGGCCCAATTTCACTTGTCGGTACAAAATTTGCCGTCCACGATCTGTAGCCTGTGATGTGCCTTGACAGCACATTTTTTGGGTGATGGGCCTTTCCGGGCTTGGGGGGGGGGTTCGGGCCCAAAGGGGCCCAATACTGGTCCCAGTACTTGATCTTCATTTCGGGAGCCTCTTGATTTTCTCTGCCCCTTAATGCGGAAGAAATCGTGTTCCCTTTGGTGTTTTCTGCTGGCTCCCTTTTGTGATTTGGGATGTTTTTGGGGTCCAAAACTTCCTGGCACGTCCCTAATTCGGGGTTTTAAAAGAGACCCACTCTGGCCGGGGGTACGGTTTCGATGGTAATCTTGAAAAAGCATCTGCCCTATTCTCTTTTGCCGGGGTCGAAACGCACTTCAAAAGTAAAACATGGCAAGCTGGGCTCCCACCTCTGCTTTTTAGCGTTCCCCCCAAATTAGAAGACTTGAAGTGTGCCAGTGGGTTGTTGTCGGTAAGTACTGTGAACTGACCGCCGGGGGGAGGAAAAAACCTCTGAACTTTTTTTTGTGACTGCCCCTTTCCCGTGGCCCAAAATCTCCAGTTTGAAACTACTGTAGTTTTGCTTCGTTTCGTTCTGTTGGTCGTTTGGGGGCGGCCCCTTTCATAGGGTTCACTCGTGGGGGTTCCCGTCCGGCGCTTCGGGTCAGTAAATAGCTCCAAACCCTCATGACTTGCATTTAGTTTTAAAGGGAAAAGGCTGGGGGGAAGGCGGCGAAAACGAGAATCCTGGGCTTATCGGGCCCTTTCTTCAGCTGGACAAAAAGCCCTTTTCATGCTCCTGGGGTTTCCCCTTTTCCTTGAATTTGGGAAAAGTCTTTTCCCCTTTTTTCCTCCGAATTTCGTTCACTAGGGTGTTTTCAAAAGGTCCCCGCAATGCGGCAAAAGTTCTTGACATACCGCCGTATAAGCCGGGTTTTTAAAACCCAAAAAAATGATCGGAGCTCCCTCCCCGGGTTGGGGGTAGGCCCCTTTTCACAGCTTTTTTGTTTTTTCTTTTTGACAGCCGAACCTTGGCCCAAAATGGTTTTGGGCCCCAAAAATTCCCCTTTCTCTTTCAAAAACCCGACATTTTTCGAGGGTTTTATCTTCAAACCCCGGTCTCCAATTTTCTTTTAGGGCCCCCTTCAAGGGGACTTAAAATGCTCTTTTAAAGGTCTTTGAGAAAACCATCAAAAAATCCCGGTAGACCAAGGGAAAAAAGTTTAAAAGGAAGTCAACATGACGGAGTTCATCAACTTGGAAAGTGCAGGGGCCCCCCGACCTCCGAAAGGCATCCTGGTGTACTCAAACAATCCCCAAAAGGTTTGTGGAAAACCGTCTTCTCCTTTTTTTCCTCAGGGGCCCCTGGCAAACTGGTGATTCCCATACCAAGGGCAAGGGTTGAGAAGAACTGAGTCCAACAAAAGCGTCAAAGCTTTCTTGGGTCCCGGGGGCGGGGGATTTTCCTTAATGGTTTTGTTGTTTAAAACTTTCCCGTAGTCTACGCAGAGACGTATCTTTTCATCCCCCCTTTCTTTCTACGGGGCTATGGGTGCGGGCGTTTCGGGACGTGGGCCCTTTCACAACACCTTTTTCCGGGTCAGTTCCTGAAAATTGGGCCCCGAACTTCTTGGGAAAATTTGCGGGGATCGGACGGGTTTTTTTGGGGGACTGGGGAAAATCATCAAATTTTTACGAATCTTGTTTCCTTTCCCAAATTGTGAAACCCCAAATTTGGAATTTTTCATTGCTGATGACAGCTTGGGACCAGTCAGAAGTTTCCCAAAACCGCTCTTTTTGTTTCCCCCCTTCCAGTGGGAAACCCCCCCAAGCAAGGCTAAAAATCTTTTTCCCCTCTTTCCCGGGCTACCTCCCGCTTCTGACATTTCTTGGGTTTAACATGGCCTTGAAATGACTTTAACTGTACTGTTCTTCCAGACGTTTAAGGGCTCGACAGCATGTAGGCTGCAAAAACGGGGTCCTTGGGCAAAGAGGGAAAGTCTTTATCGGAAAAAAGGGGGTTTCTATTCTAAAAAAACCTTGCCGGTGATCGGCGCTGACAATGTTGGAACGAACATAGATCCGGGGGAAAGAGGTTGGGTTTCAGGGTTTCCCGCTATTTATTCTGAACATTTATTTTTTGGATTTGTTTTTTGAACTTTTTATGGTTTATGAACTATTTTAAAGGGACCCCTTTTTTTTTTCCGAAAAACTCTCGCAAACCCCGCGGGGGGATGGTGTTTGCCCCAAAAAGCATTTCCAGGACCAAACCGGTTGTAAGAAAGCTGGTTTTAATTTTTCACGCGAAAAACTTGTCACCGGGAAAAAGGTTTTAAGAATCTGTTCGAGGACATTATCCCTATCCAACTGGCGTTTTTTCCCCTTTTCGAACCTGATGGATGGGTCCCCCCTTTGATCCCTTTAAATCAGAAAAAAGGGTTTGCACAAAAAATCTTTCCCCCCAAAAAAATAACATATTTTTTCCCCGACTAACCCCAAAATATTGGGAAAATCTAGGGCCCCTTTCTGCTTTTACCGTTAACCAGTTTGCCTCTTGGAGTGGGAACTTTTTCCCGAATTTTCCCGGGTTTCCATGACTCTGTAATTTGGGACTAACTTCACCCCCGTTATCTATTAAAGGGTTCAACTGTCTTACCTTGAATGGTGGGCTATGGTTTTTGGGGGCGGCCCGTTCCCCCGGTCAATAATTTCAGGGCCCTTTTTGGTTTTGGGCCCCCCCGCTGGCTGGACGCAAATTTGAGGGGGCTAGTTTTTCCCCCCCCCCCCCCTTTTTCTGTGGCGTTTACCTGTTTTTTTCTTGCCGGGGAGAAACCCTTTCCCAAATTTTTTGACCCCGCTTGCCGCAGTAAAGCACTTGGGGGCGGGTTTTAGTGGCCTGCTGTCCCGGTTTTCCGGGGGTCCCTCATCCCCCGTGATGGTGACCTCAACGCCCTTAAAATTTTCTTTCGGGCAGCTATTTCTTTCTTCAGCTTTCCAGTTCTGATGGGGGTTTAGGAGGGGAAAAGAAGTGCGGTACTGGGGGGGTTTCCCACGGGTCTTCATTTCTCTGCCCCACCTTTAGCGGCCCCTTTTCAAATGGTTTAGAAAGTGGTTGGGGCGTCCCCCCCTCACTTGTCGCCTCAGTTCCCCTTTTTAAAAGGTACTGGGTGCAAGTCCTCGAAAAAATCTGTCCCTCAAAAATCTCGTCTGGCACACTGTCTGGGTCTTTCGGAATTTATTTGCGCCGCTAGTGTAAAAAGTCCTTTGGGGAATTCAAGAACAGTCTGCCCCGGGGTGTTTGCTGCCCTGGAACGTAAAACTTTAGGGTTGTCAAGGGCCCCCACTGCCCCAAACACCCTTTTTGAGATGTTCAGCACCTTGTCGGAACCCTTTTTTTTTCCTGGGGACACTTTAGGGTTTTTGCAGGTGCTTCCCCCGGAGGGGGGGCGGATGATGAATTCTTTCGCCCCGTTGTCGGGCATAGTATAGGGCCCTTAGGAAAGCGTTTTGCTTCCTCCGGGCGAAAAATCCCCGGCCCCGGGCCGTCAGCAAGGGGCTCCAAGGGGAACTGGGCGCCCTTTTGGGGGTGCCCCCCCACGGGGGTTAGGCTGTTCATCTTCCATCCTGCTGTGTGTTGTTGTAGGGTCACCCTTGTTCCAATCTGTCGGTTGACGCCACGTGTAGTCAAGTGGGTCGAGTGGTGTTGGTTCGTTGGAATGTGCGGCTCATTCACTCAATGGAAACAGTTCAGTGACTAGAAGGTGATAGGTGTTTATTCATCTTCACTACAACACACACAGCAGGGAGCAAGCCTGTATAGACACATGCAGAGAAAACAACTTCTTAGCAACAGTAAATGTAGGAGACAATAGTTGTCAAAATCCAATTACCTACATTTACAATGGATACTAGCTTGCGTACACCTACCCAATTCATTTTCTTTATTTATGGATTTATATTTACATCGTCATTTGTCATACCAAGGGCAAAAAAAGACAAAATGAAATTATCAAACCGGCTAAATAGGCAGTAGTTATCAGTACACAACTCAACACACATGCCACAAAACTTATAAACTTATACATCAACACAAAGAGAAAGAAGAGAGAGAGAGAGAGGAGAGAGAGAGAGAGAGAGAGAGAGAGAGAGATTTTTTCTCTCCAAAAGTCAGGATCAGAAACACTCAGTGAGTAGGCCAAACAAACATACAATAAAATTACAACTTTGCCACAATGTCATGGCTTCAGTCACCATTTATCTAAAGACAGTTGAAGCAATTTCAATGTTCTGACCCCTTTCCCCATGACTTTCCAACTGGTCCTCAATGTGGTGGTTGGTAAAATTAGCTCGATTCTCTCATGATCATTTAATCATGGAATGCCTTGCATTAGTTGCAACAAACGGTTGAAACCCCAAATCAAAATTTCCCAAAAGGAATTTACAAAATTAGGTCTCCTCTGAACCAGGATTAGACCAATTCCCAAGCAGAAATTATAAACACTACTAACAAAAAGAGAATTTAATTATTTACCACAGTTATTACCATACTGAGCCATGTATCAGTTAAATCTGAGGCTGTATACCTTTGTGACTAACCATTTAGAATATTAATTCTAGGGCAAAAGCTACCTTCAAAAGTTCTTGTGGATAAGAATTCTTGCTTAACTAGCCACAGTGTGACTTAGTAATCATGCAGGAGTGTCACCCTAATCATTATTCCAACATACAAAATACACAAGAATGAAAGGATAAAAAAAAAGAAATTCAATGTTCAGGTGGAACATAGACAGAAAATTAATTTAAGGCTTTAGTTAAGAACCGCCCTTAGACAAATTTCTCTGGGCCAAAAAAAAAACTTTGACGTCAGCTATGTACAACAATGTTGCAAAATCTGCCGACATGCCCGGTCGGCAAAAGTAATACTTTTGTCAATGTTACTCATAAAGTCTTCAACAATAAATCTGCAAGTACAGTAGTCCCACAATCCTTTAGATGGCTGGTAATTCTGAAAATTTCATATATTTTACATTTTCTTTCCAATACAGAGATGTAATGATCTGAAACAAAGAGAGTTTGTGTAGCAAAGCTAGCACGTGCAGTTCAAAACTGAAGGGCTTGAAACAAAGGGAGTTTGAGTAGCAAGGCTACCACATGGCCATTTCAGAAACCGAAAAGCTTGAAAGGTTCGTACCCACAAACTGCAACTTGTACAAACATACAGGGTAAAATATTTGAAGATCGATCAAAGAAACTTTCAAAGTCTACAATCTCATACAACTTACTAACCGTTTTAAGGCACTGCGTGCAGCCTCTTCGATGTCGTCGGGTCTACGCCAGGCTTCAAATTGCCCGGTTTCCGTTCGTCAATCCTTTTTGTTCTTCACGGACCACGACTTCCGGTTTTGTGGCTATACGCACGGACGATGTTAATTTTAACATCTGTATGTGGCTATACGCACGAACGATGTTAATTTTACATCTGTATGCACCCTATAACAGACGAATGATCTAGCCCATTTTAGCAAAGAACCGCCAATGCTGATGTGTTCTAATTTAAGCAGCAGGCCCTCATGGTCAACCTTATCAAAGGCTTTAGAAAAGTCTAATAAAATTGCATCTATTTGCTGTCTGTTGTTAAGACAGTTATATAAAATCATTGAGAGTTGTTATAAGTTGTGTCTCACAACTCCTTCGCTGTCTAAAACCATGCTGGGCGTTATTTAAGAAGTCATATTTGTCAAGATGGTCCATTATGCTACTATATATTATGTGTTCAGTAGTTTAGCTGATATGGATGTAAGAGATACAGGTCTATAGTTCTCTGCTTTGTTTTGTCACCCTTTTTGAATAAGGGAACAATGCTCGCATCTCGCCCACTCATCATTTTTC
>JAFLJL010006222.1:0-12026 GCA_018398815.1 Conus ventricosus | reverse complement strand
AAAAGTTGGCGCACAGCATATCACATAGTTCGGGTACACGTAGGTCACTATGGCCTGGACTGACAATGTCACTCAGTTCAAACGTTCGAGCACGCCTGCCATCGTTCCTGTTGGTATATCTTGGAAGAGATTATTCTTTTACTTTGATGGAAAAACTGTCTCTACGGAAGATCCAAACTGTCCGAATAGTTGTCAACGCTGCGCACAGGTAGAGCACTGTAGACACAACACGCCATACCGAAGCCGTTTCATACAACTCGTTTCTTTCCGCTTCCGAAAATTCACAATGTCGCTCACACAGTTCACGCTTCATGCATTTCAAACAGAATGTGCCAATTCTGGCCCTCCACAATGATATGTCAACCATTTTTCTTGCACAGAATAGTTCACGGATGTCTACCTCACACAAACAAGAATTATTCGGTCGTCTGTTCTCGGGGAGGGCGAAAATAAACAAAACTGTACGGAGCTCTTCACAGGTACATCCATATCGCCGCCATTATTCTCGTGACCCCCGAGAGAGAGAGAGAGAGGAGAGGAGAGATTCAAACATGTGTTGGTATTATGAGAAAAAAAACAGAAAGAAAGAAGAAATAGGAAGCCACACACACACACACACACACACGCACACACACACACACACACACAGCACGCACCACACACACACACACACACACACACACACACACAACACACACACACTTGAGAAGGAAGAAGGGAAGAAAAAGAAAAGAAAAACTGCATTATCCATCGCCCATCTCCCTCGCTCCCCCCCCCCTCCCCTTCCCAGAAAGTACATATCATTATCTGAACATTGCGATGGCTTACACACATACACTGCATGAGTATATCATAAATCTTTCACATACTTTACATCTGCACGTGTGGCATTGCGTGTCCTATCATTAACAACAGCAAATCATTTTAAAACAGAAGTATCTGTAAACTGCAACAGTCAATTTGGAAAAGTGAGGAACTGTTGGTAATGATTATGATAATAACGTACATGTGGATAGGCATCGGTCATATGAATTATACTGCATACCTAATAACTAATGAGAGTATGAAAATAGTTACAGACTTTTTTCCTCTAAGATTCTCAGCTTTGATGGCATTAGTGTGTTCAGAGATGATGGCCAGAATGGCAAACGTTTGTTGAATAGGTGAATTCTAGGTATGGGAACCAGGAATTTTGTAGAATTTCTAGAATTCATGTTAAATTTGGATTGAATAGTTTGCGGGATAATCAGGTGCAATCGTTAAAATGAACATTCCCTTATTGGTAGCAAACAGGCATCCTTGAATAGTAGAACTCCAGCTTGAATATAGTCCAATTCTGTGGCTCGAAGATTTTAGGAGAACTGCTTTAAAGGCACGTTTGTACATGCTGATTGAAGGTTTCATTGAATTTGCGCTGGTTTTGTCAAAGTGTCGAACAGTTACTGATGTAAGACACGAATATTACTTCATATACATTTTTTTTCTTCCAGCATGAATGTTCAAAAAGTGCACAGTCCTGCATAACTGATATATTTGACTATACTGTTTGCATAATGTTGTGAGGTGAGCAGTCTATGGAAGATCGGGTCAATAAGTATGCATAAAAATCGGGGATTGTCTACTTCTTCATTCTTATATTGTTAGGAGAAAGCCTTTTGCCTTCTTTGACAGGTTGTTATGAGCATCACTTTAGTCTTACTGAGGTTTTGCAACATACGATTCACACTGCACCGTTCAGTTAAGATGTCCACAGACTTTTGTATGGAGCATACACAGAGCTGAGGTCAGAGTTGCTTCTATGAATCATGGTAATATCGCAAGAAAATGCACAAGATTCTTCAACATAAAACGCAGATATGAAATAGGAGCGGATCTAAAACTGAGCACTGAGGTACTCCATATCTGACATGTAATATATTTTATGTTGAAGAATTAAGTACAAATCGTTGACGACTGTCAAGAAATGACGTAAAAATGTCATTGTATGACATAACAGGAAATGTTATGCCATAAAATTCACAATTTTTTCTTCTTTTTTTTACAAATTTCTCGTGCTCTATGACATCAGGAGCCTGTGAAAAATTAAAACAACAATGCTCAACAAGATGTATTGTCAGTAATATTCATATGCCAGTGATCTACTACGTTTTTTTCAGCAATGTGAATTATTTTTGCTGAAACTAGACAATCACTTTCTAGATTATAGGGCTCAAGATTACCGTAAATGAGTTTATCTATAGGCTTATCTAGTGGGGTTGATAATACTGGCAAAAGATATGCTAATCTGTACTCGGCTGGTTCTCAATTATCATCAAATTTGTTAATGAGAATGACTATCGCAACTTTGAATTGTGCTGGAAAGTGAGTGGGCGAGAGAAAGGGAAGGTAAGGAAGGGACGGAGACAGAGAGAGAAAGGAGAAAGAGAGAGACAGACAGACAGACAGAGACAGAGAGAGACAGACAGACAGAGACACAGCGAGAGAGAAGGAGAGAGATAGAGACAGACAGACAGACAGGCAGGAAGGCAGGCTGACATAAAGACAGACAGACAGAGAATGGTTACGATCACGAATAATTTGTACTGTTCATAGCATTACAATCTTCTGACGGAGGATGAAAATGAACACTATCAGCACAAATTAGTTTTATACACTTGATATATACACACAGGCACGCGCACGAGCACAAACGTGCACGTACGCGCGCGCGCGCAAACACACACACACACACACACACCACACACACACACACACACACACACACCACACACACACGCACGCACGCACACACACACACACACACACATTACCACCACACACCACCACCACCACCACGTGCAAGGATAAATCTATACTTGTCATTACTCTCCAACTCAGAATGCCAGTTCTATTTGTAACACAAAATAATTATATCTTTAAACTCAGAAATAAAAGTAAACTTATATTCAACACTTTTATTCAAACCACCATATCCATTTTCCGTTTTTGTTTGTTTGTGTTGTTGTTGTTTTTTTAATGCCCAGTTGCAGTGACCGGATTCAAGCAGCGTTGAAGCGTTTCACAAGCCTGTCTACATACTCTTGATATTATACTGAAATGAGTTCCAACCAGTCTACAACGCATTTTGATCATGTCCTCATATACAGTGGATATCATCCAGCTTCTCCATACACCCGTTTGTTTGAAGCATGCAGGGAAGCATCTAGAAATCTTTTTACGGCAAACGTAGAATCATCCTTCAATCCCCAAGCTTCAGCTGTCTATATTGAAATAGGCTCCATTTGCGAATGAAAAAAGTTTCAAATTGTTTTTGAAGAATATATACATATATATATATATATACATATATATATATATTTTAAAAATATATATATATATATATATATATATATATATATATACCAGTTTAAAATAGTAAAAGGAAGAATTAAAACCAACAAATTTGTTTCGAGCCGGCGCTCACGTCAGGAGACCCTGACGAGAGCGCCGGCTCGAAACAAATTTGTTGGTTTTAATCTTTTCCCTTTTACTATTTTAAACTGGTATGTCGCTCCCTACATGGTCGAGCACTTTTAAAGTTCTGAGTGGCTTTTTAACTCTGATTTTATATATATATATATATATATATATTATATATATATATTATATATATATATATATATATATATATATAAAGTTAGAGCCAAAACGCCACTCAGAATTCCAAAAGTGCTCAACCCAAACAGGGAGCGACATGCCAGTTTAAAACAAGGTTTTAAAATGGAAAAAGTAAAAACGACAAAATTGTTTCGAGCGGGATGCTTTCCTCAGGTTGTACAATCAGGACACGCCACGTATTATATAGTGTGTTGTGTGGGTGGGTGAGCTCTGCGCGTTTTGGCACGTGGCTGTAGATTTTTCTTTTTTGGGGCGCGTTCAGGGGAGACGTGCCAAGGAATGGTGCATTGACAAAGATTTCCATTTATGCCTGCAATTGTTCCCATTTACTTTAGAGTTCAGGGAATGCTAGATGGGGTTTACATAATATCAGCCACTTTCTTAGAAACTAAGTTGCATTTTTTAGAAATGTTGTTGTATGGTGTTGCTCTTTTTATAATTGTCCATGATTATGTTGTAATCTATTTTCTTATCTTTAAGCTTCCAAATATATTTACTTAATTCTGTTTGGTTTTTATATATTTTCATTTTGAAGGACTGTTTATGGTTTGCATATTGGTTTTAAGTGGTTTGCTGAATCCTATGTATGTTTCTTTATCACTGTCTGTTGTTACCGTAGTTGGTAACACAATGTTGTTTTTAAAAGGAATTTGTTATCAGAGGGCACGGGTCTTTTTTTGTGCAATTACAAGATTTCCTTCGTCACCCTCTTTGGTTGTATTATTTTTGGTTTTATTGAAGAATCAATATATTTTTAAGGTTGGGCATAATGAGTACGATAGCTTGACGGTATTTTATTGAATATTTTAGATAGTACATTTCTTTGGGAATGATGTTTTAAGGATTCTGAGGAATTCTTTTCTACGTTAGTTTTTGTTCCTCCTTTCAAATGGAGGGTTATACCATATAATTTTCTTTTCGTTTTTCTTATTGCTGTTCATGTTATTATCTGGGTTATATTGTAATTTGTAGTTGTAAGCCACTATAATTGATTCTTCCAATAAAACCAAAAATAATTACAACCAAAAGGGTGACGAAAGGAAATCTTGTAATTGCACAAAAAAAGACCAGTGCCCTCTTGAATAACAAATGCCTCTACAACAACATGTGTACCAAGCTACGGTAACAACAGACAGTGATAAAGAAACATACATAGGATTACAGCAAACCACTTTAAAATCAGATATGCAAACCATAAACAGTCCTTCAAAATGAAAATATAAAACCAAACAGAATTAAGTAAATATATTTGGAAGCTTAAAGATAAGAAAATAGATTACAACATATCATGGACAATTATAAAAAGAGCAACACCATACAACAACATTTCTAAAAAATGCAACTTATGTATACAGAAAAGTGGCTGATATTATGTAAACCCCATCTAGCATCCCTGAACTCTAAAGTAGAAATGGTAAACAATTGCGGGCATAAATGGAAATCTTTGTCAATGCACCATTCCTTGGCACGTCTCCCTGAACGCGCCCCCAAAAAAGAAAAATCTACAGGCCACGTGCCACACGCGCAGAGCTCACCCACCCACACAACACACTATATAATACTGGTGGCGTGCCCTGATTGTCAACCTGAGGAAAGCATCCCGCTCGAAACAATTTTGTCGTTTTTACTTTTTCCATTTTAAACCTGTTTTAAACTGGTATGTCGCTCCCTGCTTGGTTGAGCACTTTTGGAATTCTGAGTGGCGTTTTGGCTCTAACTTATTGATTGCTCCTCACGTTGAGCACTGTGGCTAACAGAATCTAAATTTAAATGGAGAAGATTAACTTTGGGCAGTCCACCAAAATATACCTTTTTCTAACCCACGCTATACATAAGAAAACTCATAGAGCAGACTGAAACGTTTGTGCGCAATATGAGATGGAAAGCGTTCTTCTTTTTGAATCCAGATGCTAAAAAGGAAGATAAAAAAACTTATGGGTTTAAGTCATGGAGATCTCCACCTGTAATAGAGGAAATGAAACCTTTGAAGAAAGCATGAAAAAACTATAGCTAATATTGAATTTAGAAAACCACATAAAAATTTTCCAGACAAGTTGAATAATAACATAAAACAAATCCAAAATGACAAAAACGTATTCATAAAGGCTGACAAGACAAGCAATTTCTATAAAATGGAACCTAATGAGTACTCTCAACTCCTCAAAAAAATATTCAGAAAAACTATAAAAAAGCTGATAAGACTACTTTTGACAAACATCTGCAAAAAAAGAAAAAGAACTTGTGGACCGGATGGATTTAGGTGATAGGATAGAAAGCAAAAGCAATAAAAGAAGCTTTTATAACCCTTAAGACCACAAACCTAATGTCCACAACAACCCTACATGTAGACTAATAAACCCATCAAAATCCGAATTAGCAAAATTAGCAAAAAGATCCTGGAAAAAGCAACAGAGGACATAAAAACAAACACCGAATACAATCTCTGGAAAAATAGTTATGAAGTTATCCAATGGTTTAAAGAATTGAACAAACAGAAAAATACAGTGTTCATTACTTTTGACATAGTGGATTTCTATCCCTCTATCGATGAGGAATTACTTGCTAAAGCACTAAGGTTTGCCAAACTAATATACAATAGATAACTGATTTCTGAGATGGAAATCTTTTCCACACTAAGAAACCCTTCTCCATAGCAAAATGAACTTGGATAAAAAAACCAGCTGGAAACTCACATTCGTGTCACGATGGATCTATTTATGGAGCGGAAACTTGTGAATTAGTCGGACTTTTCATGTTGTTCATATACAGAAAATACTGGTAAAAAAGGTTGGCTTATACAGAGATGATGGCCTTGCCATGTTAACAATAAATCAAAAATCATTGAAACAAGAAAAAAGAACTTTGTAAACTTTTTCAAAGCCACACCTAAAAATACAGTAGAAGCCAAACAAAAAAATAGTAAATTATTAAGACATAACATTGACCTTAGGACCATAAATACAAACCATACAAATAAACTAATGAATACCGTCTACGTAGACATCAAAGTAACCATCCACCCTCATTTGAAAACCATACATAAGGTATAAACAAAAGTATAAAAAACTATCTGCAATGAGAAAGAATTTAACCCGGCAGCAGCCGAACAAGAGGCGCTGAAAAAAATGGCTACAACTACAAATTACAATATAACCAAGATATAACATGAACAGCAATAAGAAAACAGGAAAGAAAAAATTATATGGTATAAACCCTCCATTTGATGGAGGAACAAAAACTTACGTAGGAAAAGAATCCTCAGAATCCCTTTAAAACATCATTCCCAAAGACATGTACTATCTAAAATATTCAATAAAAAACACCGTCAAGCTATCGTACTCATGTATGCCCAACCTTAAAATATAATTGATTTTCCAAAAAACCAAAAATAATAAACCAAAGAGGGTTGACGAAAGGAAATCTTGTAATTGCACAAAAAAAGACAGTGCTCTGAATAACAAATGCCTCTACAAACAACATTGTATACCAAGCTACGGTAACAACAGACAGTGATAAAGAAACATACATAGGGATTACAGCAAAACACTTTAAACAAAATATGCAAACCATAAACAGTCCTTCAAAATGGAAAATATATAAAAACCAAACAGAATTAAGTAAATTATTTGGAAGCTTAAAGATAAGAAAATAGATTACAACATATCATGGACAATTAAAAAGAGCAACACCATACAACAACATTTCTAAAAAATGCAACTTATGTACTACAGAAAAGTGGATGATATTATGTAAACCCCCAAATCAAACCCTGAACTCTAAAGTAGAAATGGTAAACAATGCAGGCAAAATGGAAATCTTTGTCAATGCACCATTCCTTGGCACGTCTCCCTGAACGCGCCCCAAAAAGAAAAATCTACAGGCCCGTGCCACACGCCAGAGTTTCCACCCACACAACACATATATAATTTGGTGGCGTGCCTGATTGTACAACCTGAGGAAAGCATCCCGCCCCAAACAATTTTGTCGTTTTTACTTTTTCCATTTTAAACCTTGTTTTAAAACTGGTATGTCGCTCCCTGTTGGTGAGCACTTTGGAATCTTTAGTGGCGTTTTGGCTCTAACGTTATTGATTGCTCCTCAGTTGAAACACTGTGGGCTAACGAATCTAATTTAAAATGGAGGGAAGATTAACTTTGGGCAGTCCACAAAATATACCTTTTTCTAACCCACAGCTATACATAAGAAAACTCATTAGAGCAGACTGAAACGTTTGGCAATTGATGATGGAAAGCGTTCTTCTTTTTGAATCCAAGCTAAAAAGGAAGATGAAAAAACTTGGGGTTTAAGTCATGGAGATCTCCACCTTGTAATAGAGGAAATTTAAACTTTTGAAGAAAGCATGAAACTATAGCTTAATATTGAATTTAGAAAACATTAATAATTTCCATGACAGATTGAATAATAACATAAAACAAATCCAAAATGACAAAACGTATTCATAAAGGTGACAAGACAGCAATTTCTATAAATGGAACCTAATGAGTACTCTCAACTCCTCAACAAAAATATTCAGAAAAACTATTAATGTGATAAGACTACTTTTGACAACATCTGCAAAAAAGAAAAGAACTTGTGGACGGATGGATTTAGGTTTATAAAATGAAGCAACAGCAATAAAAGAAACTTTTATAACCTTAAAGACCTCAAACTACTTCCACACAACCCTACATGTGACTAATAAAACATCAAAATCCGAATTAGGCAAAATTAGCAAAAAGATCCTGGAAAAAGCAACAGAGGACATAAAAACAAACACCGAATACAATCTCTGGAAAATAGTTATGAAGTTATCCAATGGTTTAAAGAATTGAACAAACAGAAAATACAGTGTTCATTACTTTTGACATAGTGGATTTCTATCCCTCTATCGATGAGGAATTACTTGCTAAAGCACTAAGGTTTGCCAAAAATATAACAAATATAACAGATTCTGAGATGGAAATATTTTCCACACTTTAAGAAACCTTCTCCTTTGCAACAATGAAACTTGGATAAAAAAAAACCAGCAGAAACTCCCCATTCGATGTCACGATGGGATCCTTGATGGAGCGGAAACTTGTGAATTTGTCGGACTTTTCATGTTGTTCATATACAGAAATACTTGGGGAAACAGGTTGGCTTATACAGAGATGATGGCCTTGCCATGTTAAACAATAAATCAAAAATCATTGAAAACAAGAAAAAAGAACTTTGTAAACTTTTTCAAAACCACAACCTAAAAATCACAGTAGAAGCCAACAAAAAAATAGTAAATTATTTAGACATACATTAGGACCTTAAGGACCATACATACAAACCCTACAAAAAAACCCAATGACATTTCCTGTCTACGTAGACATCAAAAGTAACCATCCACCTCCATTTTGAAAAACCATACCTAATGGTTTTAAACAAAAGATTATCTAAAACTATCATGCAATGAGAAAGAATTTAACAGTTGCAGCAGCCGAATACCAAGAGGTGCTGAAAAAAGTGGCTTAAAGTACAAATTACAATTAAACCAGATAATAACATGAACAGCAATTAAGAAAAACAGGAAAAAAAAAATTATTGGTATAACCCTCCATTTGATGGAGGGAACAAAAACTAACGTAGGAAAGAATTCCTCAGAATCCTTAAAACTTCATTCCAAAAGAACATTTTACTATCTAAAAATTCAATAAAAACACCGTCAAGCTATCGTACTCATGTATGCCCAACCTTAAAAATATAATTGATTCTTCCAATAAAACCAAAAATAATACAACAAGGGGTGACGAAAGGAAATCTTGTAATTGCACAAAAAAAGACCAGTGCCCTCTGAATAACAAAAGGGCCCCTACAACAACATTGTGTACCAAGCTACGGTAACAAAGACAGTGATAAAGAAACATTTCATAGGGATTACAGCAAACCACTTAAAACAGATATGCAAACCATAAACAGTCCTTCAAAATGAAAAATATAAAAACCAAACGATTAAGTAAAAATAATTGGAAGCTTAAAGTAAGAAAATAGATTACAACATATCATGGACATTATAAAAGAGCAACACCATACAACAACATTTCTAAAAAATGCAACTTATGTATACAAAAAAAGTGGCTGATATTATGTAAACCCCATTAGCATCCCTGAACTCTAAAGTAGAAATGGTAAACAATTGCAGGCATAAATGGAAATCTTTGTCAATGCACCATTCCTTGGCACGTCTCCCTGAACGCGCCCAAAAAAAAATCTACAGGCACGTGCCCCACGCGCAGAGCTCACCCCCCCACACAACACACTATATAATACTGGTGGCGTTTCCCCGATTGTACACTGAGGAAAGCATCCCGCTCGAAACAATTTTGTCGTTTTTACTTTTTCCATTTTAAAACCTTGTTTTAAACTGGTATATTTTATATTATATATAAAATATATATATTATATATATGTATATTATATATATAGATGAATATAACCAAAGAGCCTAAAATGATTTTAAAAGTGCTCGACCCCTTGGGGAGCAACATTTGTCAATGATGTTAAAAGGAAGGTTAAAACTCAAGGTTTAAACTCGACAAATTGTTTTTTAGCGGCGTTGCGCTGTCATCAGGATGGTTTTTGTTTGCCCCCGCCCGGGGTTATATAGCGTGTGGGCTCACGTTTGCGGTTGTTTGCACGTGGGGTTGGCTGCAAGTGTTTTTGGGGCTTTTAGGTTTTTGTTTTGGATGTGTTCACTAAAAACGATTTCCATTTATGCCTGCAGTTGTTTACTATTTCTGTTTTGGTGTTTAAAGTTGCTAAGTGTGGTTTGCATAGTATTAACCATTTTTCAGTTAAACATAGGTTGCACCTTTTTGAAACATTGCTGTATGGTGATGCTCTTTTTATGATTTTCCAGGATATATTGTAGCTTGTTTTTGCGTCTTTAAGTTTCCAGATATATTTGCTCAGTTCTGTTTGGTTTTTATATATTTTTCTTTATTGAATGACTGTTTGTGGTTTGCCATATCTGGTTTTGAAGTGGTTTTCAGTGATCCCTATGTATGTTTCTTTTTCATTTTCTGATGTTACAGTAGCCTGGTTATACAATGTGTTGTGGAGACATTTATTGTTTAGTGGGCACTGCTCCTTTCTCGTGCAATTGCAAGATTTCCTTTCTTCACCCTTCTTTGCTGTGTTGATTTTCATTTTGTTGGATGCGTCAATCAGGTTTTGAGGTTGGGCATACATGAGTACGATAGTTTGACAGTGTTTTTGTTAAATATTTTGGACAGTTTGTGCTCTTTTGGAATGAAGTGCTAGGATTTTGAAGAATTCTTTCCCTATATATATATATCTTTTCCATATATATAAACCATACAAGAAACCCAACGTACACCTCTTTATGTACACACCAAAAGTAACCATCCACCATCTGTATTAAAGACCATACCCCATGGCATAAACAAGGACTATCAAACCTGTCATGCAATGAGAGAGTGTTCAACAATGCAGCAGTGGAATACCAGGAGGCACTACAAACAAGTGGATACAATTACAAACTACAATACAACCCGGACACACAACACAAATAAAAGCAAGAAAATAGGAAAAGAAAAATCATATGGTATAACCCCCCATACGACGGGAAACTCAAACAATCATAGGGAAAGAATTCTTCAAATCCTAGCAACTTCATTTCCAAAAGAGCACAAACTGTCCAAAATATTTAACAAAAACACTGTCAACTATCGTACTCATGTATGCCCAACTCAAAAACCTGATTGACGCATCCAACAAAATGAAAATCAACACAGCAAAGAAGGGTGAAGAAAGGAAATCTTGCAATTGCACGAGAAAGGAGCAGTGCCACTAAACAATAAATGTCTCCACAACAACCATTGTATACCAGGCTACTGTAACATCAGAAAATGAAAAAGAAACATACATAGGGATCACTGAAAACCACTTCAAAACCAGATATGCAACCACCAACAGTCATTCAATAAAGAAAAATATAAAACCAAACAGAACTGAGAAATATCTGGAAACTTAAAGACGCAAAAACAAGCTACAATATATCTGGAAAATCATAAAAGAGCATCACCATACAGCAATGTTTCAAAAGGTGCAACCTATGTTTAACTGAAAATGGTTAATACTATGCAAACCACACTTAGCACTTTAAACACCAAAACAGAAATAGTAAACAACTGCAGGATAAATGGAAATCGTTGTTAGTGAACACATCAAAAACAAAAACTGAAAGCCCCAAAAAACACGTGCAGCCAACCCGCACGTGCAAACAACCGCAAACGTGAGCCCACACGCTATATAACACCGGCGGTGGGCAAACAAAAACATCCTGATGACAGCGCATTATATTGTGGTGTGTGTGTGTG